>JAWNNT010000047.1:0-23088 GCA_035044645.1 Scaptomyza parva
TGTATTACATTACCCACTAGAATCAATATTTTCCCGCAATAAACTGGGGTTATCCCAAGTATTAAGTCGGATTTTGTAAAAAACTACCCTAATTTCAGGTCAAAACTTATTTTTAACAGTTACATTATGGACACTTGGGTTCCATTAAACACTGAGTTTTTACATAAAGTTTAATATTTTCGGTATGAATAGACCTATCCTTGGTAATCAGTTCATTTTTTTTTTTTTTGCATCTGGGATGCAACAAACCAAAAAGGACTACGAGCAATCTGAATACCATTGAATAGCTAAAACTTTAACTTTAAAAAAGAATATTCCTAACGCCAAATAGTTAAAATGGTCAATCTGAAAACCTGAACTATGTATTAAATCATTTGGCGCTTCTTCCGCGAAAATCGGATGGGGAACAAGGGCAGAATGGCACAAAACAAGATTGCAACCGAACAGGATGAGCGGCGGGTCATTGGGAAAATAGGGGAAAATCCAAAGCTGGCTCAACAGGTGGAGGATGAAATGCGATGCGATGAAATAGTGCAGTATGGAAACGATACGCCCGGTTCTGCGGAATCATGACTTCCGAGTATCATGGAAGAATCCCTTTATAAGTACAAAACATATAAGGATAGCGTTCGCCGAAACCCACTTGGACAAGGATTTAGAGGTCCCGAAACGCATTTATTTTTACAGACGATGCCAAATTCAACTTTTATGGCTCGAACGAACGGTTTTATGTGCGGCATCAGTCCAATACTAATAATTTTTGCGGTCTGCTGGAAAATAACATCCGAAAGCATATCATATCCAACAAAAACGATCTCCAAAAATTCTCTATTTGATGCGTGGAGCAAAATCAATCAAGAAATTACCCGGAAGCTAGTAACTTTCATGAATATAAGGCTAAAGGAAGTTGTTTAGTCCCAAAAATATCATACTAAGTACTAAAATTCCTATTTATGGTTTGTTGTTTGGTCTATTCATACCGAAAATATTAAACTTTATGTAAAAACTCAGTGTTTAATGGAACCCAAGTGTCCATAATGTAACTGTTAAAAATAAGTTTTGACCTGAAATTAGGGTAGTTTTTTACAAAATCCGACTTAATACTTGGGATAACCCCAGTTTATTGCGGGAAAATATTGATTCTAGTGGGTAATGTAATACAAAAAACAAAAATGCAGGAATATTTGAAGTAATAAAATCGTTTAAACAACATGATATATTAATTTTCATCAATATTTTGGATTCACTTCATATTTAGTTTTTGTTGACTTTCCTTCTTTTCTGCCAAATAAAAATAATACTACAAGTAATAAATTGACTAGGAACAAAAATCCTAATAACAGAGTTTTGTTCTTATTAAAAGGACATTATTTTTATACAACCCGATTCAGCATTCTTACTACCTCAATAATACAAATAATTTCTGTTTTTATCTTATGTACAGGTAATTTATTTTTATCCAATTAAATCTATTATATGATACTAAACTTAGTAAAACCTAGAAAGCACTGGTTGCTAAAGCCTTCGACTCAAATGTTTGATACAACAGTGGCTTGCAACCTAATTGAAACAGTGAAAATAAATATAAAGTGCTTACGATTCAACTAGAAAAAATTTTTTTAAAATGGTTGTAATTTCGCACTGTTTTTAACTGCAAGCGCAATGGCTCGATCTCGATTTTGTTAGCTTGCAATCGCAAATGAATTATGTGAGCAACATACTGTTTCGGAACTTTGCTATGATAGCCCCAATTCGTAGATTCCGTTATTTTTTTTTGTGGTTTTCCCATCACTAAAAAATTCTTATTTTTAACTGTACAAAACGCAATGTGTTGTGATATTTGATGATAGCTTACAAAATTCGTAATTTTAAAAAAATATTTGTAAAAAATTTTAAATTACGGTAAGTATTGTTAGTTTTACTACAGCATATCTAAGCATTTCTTGGTACTTTTTTAGTTATTTACACAATTTACAAAAAAAAGGATTGTTTTTCCATTTTCTTTTTAATGAAGAGAAATACATATACATACATATGTATATTGCTAAATGTGTGAATGTATAAATGAATATGTACAAAATTGATGTGCTTATGTACACTGTGTTTTTTGTGGTAACGTAAAGTATACAGCAAACAGACAGCCTCAAAACTATTGAAGCTTAAAAGCGTTTATTTTAATAATTTATTAAAATTATGTGGAATACCTAAAAAAAAATGAGGTAACAAAATTTGGTCTTAAACAAATACATAACAATTGTGCAAGTATTACACACATACGCATGCATACACATGTAGTGGGACAGATAGATTTAATATTTTCGGTATAAATAGACCTATCCTTGGTAATCAGTTCATTTTTTTTTTTTTTGTATCTGGGATGCAACAAACCAAAAAGGACTACGAGCAATCTGAATACCATTGAATAGCTAAAACTTATCCTGCAACACTTTAAAAAAGAATATTCCTAACGCCAAATAGTTAAAATGGTCAATCTGAAAACCTGAACTATGTATTAAATCATTTGGCGCTTCTTCCGCGAAAATCGGATGGGGAACAAGGGCAGAATGGCACAAAACAAGATTGCAACCGAACAGGATGAGCGGCGGGTCATTGGGAAAATAGGGGAAAATCCAAAGCTGGCTCAACAGGTGCAGGATGAAATGCGATGCGATGAAATAGTGCAGTATGGAAACGATACGCCCGGTTCTGCGGAATCATGACTTCCGAGTATCATGGAAGAATCCCTTTATAAGTACAAAACATATAAGGATAGCGTTCGCCGAAACCCACTTGGACAAGGATTTAGAGGTCCCGAAACGCATTTATTTTTACAGACGATGCCAAATTCAACTTTTATGGCTCGAACGAACGGTTTTATGTGCGGCATCAGTCCAATACTAATAATTTTTGCGGTCTGCTGGAAAATAACATCCGAAAGCATATCATATCCAACAAAAACGATCTCCAAAAATTCTCTATTTGATGCGTGGAGCAAAATCAATCAAGAAATTACCCGGAAGCTAGTAACTTTCGTGAATATAAGGCTAAAGGAAGTTGTTTAGTCCCAAAAATATCATACTAAGTACTAAAATTCCTATTTATGGTTTGTTGTTTGGTCTATTCATACCGAAAATATTAAACTTTATGTAAAAACTCAGTGTTTAATGGAACCCAAGTGTCCATAATGTAACTGTTAAAAATAAGTTTTGACCTGAAATTAGGGTAGTTTTTTACAAAATCCGACTTAATACTTGGGATAACCCCAGTTTATTGCGGGAAAATATTGATTCTAGTGGGTAATGTAATACATACCATGGGTTTTTGGAATTTATGAAAAATAATGTATAGTTAATCCTACAATTTCATGAGTTCTAGGTATAAAAATCAAAAATTAAAAAAAGAATTCTTGCATTTACATTGCACCGAAAAAGCAGAAAATTATTTCCATTCTTGGCAGGGTTGACAAAAGTTATGTATTAAAAATCAAGGTTATACTATTCTCTGATACCGAAAATATATACTATTTCAAATTTTTTAATGCGGTTTACTAAAAAGTGTGAATTTTTTATAAATTTTATTTTGATTAAATTTACCTAGTAATAAAAACGCGTTTGTAAATGTTTTGCCTATAAAAACCCATCGCTTAATTTCAGATCATGTCTGGTCGTGGGAACTTGTTATCTTTGTTTCACAAACAGACTGAGGCTTCGGAAATTTCTTCGTCAAGTGGGGAACATACAAAAGACAGTGGCTTAGACGTAGACAAATCTGTTTCGAGCGCAGAATCTCGTCAAGTGGCAAGAGAGACTGTTGCAAGTGAACTTTCATCAAAACTCAAAATAGTAAACTTTTCAATTGGGCGAGGACGAGCAAATTTACTGCAATCTGCAATCAGAAATGATTTACAACAATTGGGAAGCGGAAATTATCATTCCTCCATATTAACATCTATAGATGATCTCGGTAGCAGTGATGGAAACAAGAGCATTTCATTAGAGCAAGTAACTGCGGTTTGTGATGAAGCTGAAACAAATAAATTAAAATCGTTTACAAGTGGCTTGTTCCATCCTAAAACTATTTCAGGATCGACAGGTAAAACTCGCAATTACATTAGATTTAATTGAAATAAACTACTTATTTCCGTTGTTAATTACAGGATCACCGGTTTATTTGGCTTGTAATTATATAGGTCTAAAATGTGACCAAAAGAAAGGAGTTTACCGCTATGAAGTAAAATACAATCCTCCTATTGATTCTGTTCATTTGAGAATGAAGTATTTAAATGAGCATCGAGAAAAGTTTGGTGGGGTTAAAACCTTTGATGGAGCCACTCTTTACTTGCCAATGTTAATGGAAAAACATTTGACAACTTATGTATCGAAAAATTCGGATAATGTAGAAATTGAAATCCGGTTGCTATTCAAAAAAAAGGAATCCTTTAAAAATTGTATACAATTGTACAACATCTTATTTGATCGGGTTATGAAAACCCTTAATTATGTTCAATTTGATCGTAAGCATTTCGATCCCACACGCCCAAAAGTTATTCCGACGGCAAAATTAGAAGTTTGGCCGGGCTACGTAACAGCTGTCGATGAGTACGACGGTGGTTTAATGCTCTGCTGTGATGTATCTCATCGTTTGCTTTGCCAAAATACTGTTTTGGATATGCTAATAGAAATTTACCAACACGAAAAGTTTAATTACCAAGACAAAGCCAAAAAACACTTAATTGGAAGCATTGTAATAACGCGGTATAATAATCGCACATATAGAATTGATGATATATGTTTCTCCGATAATCCACATTCTACGTTTGAAACCAGATCTGGTTCTAGTACTTATATTGAATATTACAAAAATCATCATAACATTAACATTAAAGACGGCAAACAGCCATTGCTAATAAGCCTAAAAAAGTTAAGGGGAAATGAAAAATCAAATGCAGAGAACATTCGTTTCTGCTTGATCCCGGAACTTTGTTACCTCACGGGCCTACACGATGAAATTCGGGCGGATAAGAAACTTATGCGTGAGATCGCAACATTCACTGGAGTCTCGCCCAATCAGCGCATGCAGGCACTGGATAAATATTTTAAAAATCTAAATGAAAATGTCGCTGCGAAAGAGATTCTTGACAATTGGGGTATATCGCTTATTAACAACAATGATAAAATTGTTGGTCGAAAAATGGATCCAGTTCAAATTTATTTTTCAAAAAAAAATGTTTTAGCTGGACAAAGAGCTGAATTTTCCAATGATGCCATGAACAATGAAGTGCTGGAAGTTGTAAATCTCAGCAATTGGGTTTTGATACATCAAAAAAGTGACTTACGAACAGCAAAAACTTTACTATATAATATGGAGCGTTGCTGTAAAACCTTTGGAATGCACTACTGTACTCCGAATATTGTATTATTGGATCAGGACCGTGTAGATACATATGTTGATGCTCTACGTCGCAGCATTTCTACACAAACCCAAATCGTTGTTTGCATATGCTCCACTTGTCGTGATGACAGATATTCAGCAATCAAAAAAATTTGCTGCTCTGAGATACCTGTCGCATCCCAGGTAATGATTTTTATACCCTTAACCCATGAAATGGGTAAAAAAGGGTATAATGGTTTTGTGCAAAAGAATGTAATAGGGAGAAGTAAGCTTCTGCGACCCCATAAAGTATATGTATTCTTGATCAGCATGAACAGTCGAGTCGATTTAAACATGTCCGTCTGTCTGTATGTATGAACGCGTCGATCTCAGAAACTACAAAAGCTAGTATTGGATATGAGCTCTCCTAATCCCTAGGCATGACAAGTTTGTTTCAAATTTTCGATAACTTTTCCAGTTTACGATATACACATGTAATCGATAACAAAAAAATCTAAAATTTCAAATGGAGGATTGAAACTATAAGCAAAATAATGAACATCTGTAAAAATTTTATTAAAATCGGTTCAGAAACACCGGAGATATGGAACCATCTAGCATTGGTACAGCGGTACACGTACATATGAGTGTGTCTGTCCGTCTGTATGAGCAGGGGTTAAGGGTATCTTCTAGTCGAGCTTACTCGACTAGAGCCTACTTACTTGTTATTGCTAATATTTAGATATAATTTTAATGTATAGATTCTATACTATAGAATATAAAAAAAAAAATTAAAATGTATGTCTTTAATATGTAACTGAACTATAATAGATATTTCACTTCAAGTTTAATTTTCACTTGCATCATTAAAACTGTTTTTAATTTTAATAGGTTATTAACTCAAGGACTTTATTTAACGAAACTAAGAATCGTTCAATTGTTCAAAAGATCATTTTACAAATGAACTGCAAAATGGGAGGTTCCCTATGGACAGTAAAAATTCCCTTCAAAAATGTCATGATCTGTGGAATAGACTCATATCATGATCCATCTCAAAAAAGTCGATCAGTAGCTGGTAAGCTAAATATATTTTTTTTATTTAATTAAATAATTGTCGAAAATCTGTAATATTGATTAACCTGATTATCATTGTAGCATTTGTAGCATCTCTTAACCCAACTTATACCCATTGGTATAGTAAAGCTATTATACAAACCAAAAAGGAAGAGATTGTTAACGGACTTACTTCAACTTTTGCTTCAGCCCTAGAGTGTTATAAGAAACGCAATGGATTCTTTCCAGACAGCGTAATAGTTTACAGGTAGGAGTAAATATTTAACTATTTTTTTTTGCTTTGACTTAAAATTGATGTATTAAATATCAGAGACGGAGTTGGAGATGGCCAGTTGAATTTATGTTCCCAGTATGAAATACCCCAATTTGAAGCGGTTTGCGGTACAAGCATTAAAATTACTTTCTTAGTAGTTCAAAAGCGCATCAATAGCCGATTCTATTTAGTAAGTCATCGTTCTTTCAAAAATTAATATTCTTGAAATCTTAACTTTAATGCATATGCACTTCATTTCAAGTTTATATATTATTCGGCATGCCGTAGATAGCTTCCTTGTTTTAGTTTTATTTTGTATTGTATTCATAAATTTCAGGCAAACAATAATAATTTTGACAATCCATTACCGGGAACAGTGGTTGATAAGTATATTACCAGGTCTCATATGTATGACTTTTTTTTGGTTTCTCAAATGGTTCGACAAGGAACTGTCACTCCAACACATTTTGTTGTTCTGCGCGACGACTCAAACTATGGTCCTGATATCATACAAAAACTTAGCTATAAGCTATGTTTTATGTATTTTAACTGGCCTGGAACAGTACGTATCCCAGCGTGTTGCATGGTAAGCTAACAAATTTCGAATACCATTTGCTTTAATTAGTTTGTTTTGTTTTGGTGTGGATTGGTTATTCTAGGTGTATTGGAATAATACTACCATCTATTAACACTATAAGTCTATAAAACACAGCATTAAGTGAAACTTCTCATATTCTAAACAAATAAAATAAATCGTCAAAGACGATTATGTCTCTTGGTCGGTCGTGTGTTAAATGGGTCTTTATGACTGGGTCCGGGCGTTTGAATCGTTGGGAATTCGTTAGTGTATCTTCGTCAAAACAAAGATATTGAACATTACTTATGCTTCAGTGGCTAGTTTTCCTTTACTACCGATTTATCTGAGCTGCAATTAAAATGATGTCTATGTTTTTTCTTAAATAACCATTGGGTAAAAAAGGGTATAAAAAAGTATAAATCAGGCAGAAGAAAGCATGTTGACCCCATAAAGTATATTCATACATTCTTGATAAGCATCAACAGCCGAGTCGATATGGCCATGACCGTCTGTATGTACGCCTGTCCGTCTGAATGTATGAACGCGTCGATCTCTGGAACTCCAAAAGCTGGAGACTACAGATTTTAGATATGAGCTTCTTATCCCTAGGCAGTACAAGTTTGCTTCAAATTTTCGAAAACTTTTCCGATTTACGATAGACACAAGTCTGTCAGTCCGACCTTTGTATGATCAGAATTAAGGGAATCTTCTAGTTGAGCTTACTCGACTAGAGCCTTCTAACTTATTTTTTTAAATAAATGAATTGTGCCATTAATTTGTTTTTTTTTTCAGTACGCTCATAAGTTGGCTTACTTGATTGGCCAAAACGTGCAACGGGATACTGCAAGTAAACTGTCGGAACGCCTATTTTATTTATAGAAATTACAACTGTTAATATATTTTCATTACGCTCATACAAGCGAATTGTTTACATTGAGGGTAAACTAACGACATTTTTTTTATATAACTTTTATATCATTTTTGATCAAGTATTTTTTCATTACAACGCCTCTAAAAACCGCAAATTCCAGAAGCTTGTAATTAAAATAAAAAGGAGTGTGGTTTCTTTTTACTAGTTTGAATTAAGACAAATGTTAATTTTTGAAAACCAGGACGGTTAATAAAATGTTTTTTATTTCCTAAAAAAAAGTAAATTTTTAAATAATATATAAATATTTACTGCCGATTCAGAATTCATGTAACCGTTGAAATGTTAAAATTAGTTTTTATTAATTTTACAAGTGTATATGTATGTGTTTTATATGCAGCTATTACTTAGGAGTTTGGTTACTGATTTTAATATGGCCTTCATACCAAGTCTTTAATCTATGTGAAATATCCGTAAAGGTTGGACGCTTTACTGCTTGCTCGTGCCAGCACTCAATCATAAGTGAATAAACAGCTGTTGGACAATTTTCTGGACATGAAAGTAGTTGACGGGATCTTATTAAGTGTATCACCTCCGGATTGCTGTATCCATAGTAGGGCTGTAACGACCATAGTATATTGTTTGCAGTGTGATTAGGTTGATATAACTGATTAGCTTATTTAAATGTTTGAAAATATACCTGCATTCCATAACTATAAATTTCCCAGAGGACAACTCCAAATGACCATATATCACTTTCGGTGGTAAATTTTCCATAAAGAATAGACTCTGAAGGCATCCACCGAACAGGAAGTAACGATTTTGATTGAACTCTATACATACAAATAAAAAGAAAAACAGGTGAAGCCACACATATATGGTAAGTTTATTGAGCATATACCTATAATAGTCAGAACTGTAAATATCCCGCGACAATCCAAAATCAGAAATTTTTACAATTAATCCTTCATTAACCAAACAGTTTCGCGCTGCTAAATCACGATGAACATAGTGATGTCCTGATAAATATTCCATTCCCTCACTTATTTGCATTGCGATTTGTAGAAATTCCAATTGTGATAATGATTTTTTTTCAACTGGCGAGTTTGAGATTAAAAACTCATGTAAGTCACCGTTTGCCATATATTCGAACAGCATACAGAAGGGCTCTTTATTTAAAATAACTCCCAGTATACAAACAATGTTTTGGTGCTTGAGGTCCGATATTAATTCAATTTCACGTCTAAAATCTTGCTGTGTTTTAACTGATGCATTTTCTTTAAGAGCTTTAATGGCAACATTGGCAACTTTTTTATTTGTTTGTGTTAGTTGTCCCTTATATACCTTTCCTATAAAAACAAAAAAAATTGTAAAAAATATTTAAGTTTTAAGTAAAACAGACAAAGGCTACGACTTTACCGAATGCTCCCTCTCCCAATTCCTCAAGAAATTCTACATCTTGCAGTGTAAAGTGGGGTATTCTCAAAAGCCCATTTTTTTCAATATTTTTAGATGGTATGCCAACATGTTCCATTGAACTATTCAATGTCATTCTTCCGACGTCTTGGTTTGTGTTTGATTGTGAATTTCCATATATATTATTTCCGGCGTTGGGTGTGTTAATCTAAAATACAAATAGAATAATTTAAAAATTATATTTTTATAGCATGCACATTTTATCACATACGTTTTGGATATTCTTCATACCACGAGGACTTTTTCTTCTCAAAAGAACCATCGAAAATATGATAAGGACAAATAAAACTGTTAATCCTAGTATGGATATGATGCTTAACCAGATTTTATCTACACATTTAGGAATACCGCAAGGTTCAATGTTTCGGTCTAATGATCTATCATCTACAAAGCACCATGGAGTCCTTTCCGCACTTCCTGGGTTTCTAAAATGTGTAAATTTTTTTTATTTCTTTTCGACTACAATCACTTACATTCTGAAGTAATAAAGAGTACCTGCAATAATTCTGTCCAATGAGTTCTGGATAGTCCGATATTTCTTTCATTAGCCACGACCATCGTAAACATGATTTTCCCGATGAACTGACGTTTTGAACTCCTCTGTAACTTGAACCATCTTCCCAATAGCAGTCTTCAGCTTCGTCAACCTCAATAGTGATGCCTAATGTAGAGCAATCCTTGTGTTGTGGTATTTTGTCGCAGTCTTCAACTCCAACCAAACCAATTACTGGATGCCGTTTTGCAATAGCATATTCTTTTTGGCAGAGTTCATTCTCCAATAGCTCACATTCTTCGCGACAAATACGTTTTAAATTCTCCGAATCTCTGGTCGGTGGATACTTGCTTGATACATCCGTAGTGAACACATCATTATAGTAAACTGATTTTTTCTTATAAAACAGATGCGTATTTTTAGTATCTTTTGAAACAAACCGTCTTTTTCGCGTACTGTTCCCATTGTATTTGCTGGTAATCATAGCGACATTGGCAAAATATAGTAAATTTGTTCGTTCTGGTGTTCTACAAATTGGCAGTGCACTGAAGCATAAACTAGGCAGCGCGTATTTTCGGCAATTTAAATTCATATCTCTACAAGTTTTATCGTAATAATAGGGCAGCAATCGTAAAATTATTTTTTAAACACTTACTTTGATTCTTTGATTACGCCATAGGCGGCTGTTAATCGTTCCTCTAAATCATTGATGGTCACATTTGGGGCTATAAAGACGTGAGCATTTTTCAAAAAGTCTTGACAAATCGTTCCAGTATACAGTTGACATATTCCAGATGAGTGATTAAATCTTTATGAGTGAATAATGTGTTAGAATGTAAATGAGACAATTAAGGAGTTGATTTGAATTGAATGTCTAATAATTCTAAGAGTCTAGATACTTTTATCATATATAGGATATTTCCATTTCTCACTTACATATATCGTTTTTCAACACACAAAAAATAAATGACCGGTCGGGTTGTTGAATTGATCCTTTAAAATTTGTATACATTTACAAACGTACATACATGTACATTACATTTATAACTTTAATCCCGTTCCCATTTGTTTCTTTGCTCCCGGCAATTGAATAGTTTTGCATCAAATAAAGGATTCGATTTGTGTACAAATTAAGTTTGTATGTACATACCCATTGTTTTCATATGTCGTGTTTTGTGGCCATACACAAACATCTATTAAAGCAATAAGCACGATATAACGAAAAACAATGAATTGAAAATGCAAAACCATTTTCACAATTGTTTTTTGTTATTTAAGACTTGTTTTATTTTAAATATAAATCGCAATCAAATGTTCAGACGTTTGTTTGCAATTAATTTTCACTAGTTCAACATAAATTCAATGTATGTATATATATACATTTGTATATGTACATATTATGCGCAGGACATTTCAACATTCTACCCTTATTGGCAGCTAAGTGTGCCCATATTTATGTTTTCGAAAGGAATATTAAAAATCATTCCTTGTATTTATGATTATAGTTGGCAAAATCTTGCTTGTTATAAAACGAAGTAATGTGTATTTACATGGGAATCTATAAACTTTAATTAAAACTGATTTACATAATTCAAATAGCTGCATACAACTTTTGGTTATGTTGGCAAGTAAAGTGTGGCAGCCTTGTATAAAAGGTCTATTTATCCTCAGACGTTATGTTTCCTCAGTTGAAAAAAGTAATTGCACTTGCTCTCTTCCTTCAATAGGTGTCAAAACAAATTATTACAAAGGAGTGGGAGAAAAGTTTTGAATAAAACTGTAATTTAAACACAAAAAAATCGTCACGAGCGAGTGCAGCTTGCACCTTGTTAAATATATGTATATTGCACAAGCCAAATTTGTTTAATTTCTATGTTTTACGCAACTTCCACTGGTATGTCGTGATTAGCTGATAATTTATGTTATGGCTAACATGCATGAGCTTGTCTTAGTACCAAATTACTTACCACCTAACAGTTTTCAGCTGTTATCCAGGAAAATTAATGCGAAGTTTAATATACTTTTTATGATGGTAAAAAATGTAACACAACTTTTTGTGGATTATGCAATCGCACGGCCGCGTAGGTACATATATTAACCACCAGAATCAATATTTTACTGTAATGAACTGGGGTTTGCCCACTAGCTAGGTCGTGTTATGCCAAAAAGTGCCCTAATTACAGGACACAGCTCATTCGGAACAGGTACATAATGGACACCTAAGAGCCATAAAACCCCGATTTTTTACATAAGTTCGAATAATATGGGTAGATTATGGGTAAAAATAGACTAATCCTTCATAGTCAGTTCAGGTATATCCTGCATATCGGATGGAATTAGGAAAAAAGGGCCATGGGCAAACGGACTACCATTGAACAGCGAAAACTTGTCCTGCAACAATTCAAAAACGGATATACCGAACGCCGATTTATGATGTATGATTTTCCCTGAAGAGGATGAGCGAGGGATCATCAAGAAACCAAGGGAAATCCTGAACCTATCGGCTCCAAAACTGGCTCAACAGGTTCTGGATGAAATAAGGAAAGAGTATAGTGTGCAAACTGTTCGCCGGGTTCTGCGGACCCGCGACTTATATGCCCGAGAGCCACGAAAGAAACTTTTTATAAGTGCAAAAAATAATGGCACTGGGAAGACGTTTCCCAAAATCCATTTGGACAAGGATTTGGATTCCTTGCACACAATCAACTTTGGAGGCGAGTCCAAATTCAACATTTCTGGCTCAAACGGACCGGTTTAGTACAGAGCCGAATCACAAACACTTAAAGACAAAAGTCAAGCACAGTGGAGCAAGTGTCGTGGTATGGACATATAAGTGCTCAGCCGGTGTCCGGATCTTGTTGATTTTTTAGAGCATAATGGACAATAGTATGTAACTCAATATCCTACAAAAAATTAATTCCAATGTGCCTAAAAGCTTTGAATCCGGCGTACTTTCTGGTTCTACCAGGACAACGACCCCAAGCATATGTCGGGAATACTGGAGTACTGGCTCATCTAGAACTGCTCCCACTTGATTATTTCATCGGCCCAGTCTCCAGACTTAAATGTTATTGAGAATTTATGGGCTCTGCTAGAAAACAACATCCGAAAGCACAACATATCTAACAAAAATGACCTTTAAATTGCTCTACTCGATAAGTGGAGGAGAATCGGTCCAGAAACTACCCAGAAGCTGGTATCTTCCATGAATAATAGGTTAAGAGAAGTTATTTAGGCTAAAGGATGTCATACTAAGTATTGACATCCATATTTATATATATTTTACTCTTTCAAGTCTGCTTACAATAAGATGAGTCCTGTATTTGGGATTTTAAATGTGGTATACCATAAGACAAATTGGCGTTTAAACATTTTGGCCTGGTTTGGATATTATAGCACTTGCAATTTTTTGGTTGACCTTGCTCACTTTAAGGTGAGGCTGACTGTACATATATATGCTTATGTATGCCTCATATTTAAAGACAGCAACAATCTTCATTTTAAATTTTACAGTCACTACCAGTCTCGTTGTCCCAGTAGCTCTTTTAGGAAACCAAGTCATAAAGATTGGTTTTGTGGTGTCCAGGGATATACAAACTTCCGATTACTTATTTTTTTCTTATATTGAATTCCGATATGCCAACTTCCGATTAATTATAATTTACTTATATTGAATTCCGTATTAATAAAACAAATTTGACAGGTTATCTTTGCTTTTTAATATGTTATTTGTATGCGCTTCTAAGAGGTTCTTTGTAGGATAGGAGTATTGCCGCCAACTTCGTCAAGTTTTTTCATGTTTATACCTTGCGTAACACATGTTGATTGAGTTAGATGTGTTGTAGTATTTCTTCTTCGTGGGTCGTTCTTAGACTGGAAGCCTTAAAAAAATAATTATATAATGAATATTAAAAGCGCATAATTAGAGTACATATTTGCCAGCCAAGAGCAGGCTTGGCTAGAAAGTCAAGACGGCAAGTGTACTTAACAAGAAGATTCATTACGATACAAAGGGACAGTTTTTAATAAAGGGCAGTACAACCTTTGAGAGTTTTAAATTGAGACTAATGCGCAAAACCGCAACTGATCAATGTTAAGGATTGATCATGAATAATTGAAATTTCTCAAAAAAAAAGACCCATCCAAAAAAAATTAAGTTACATGTATAAAAAGTGTATATATGCAGAAGGCAAAGTTCAAACATACTTATATTTTTTTGTATATGTTACAGTGTCTCACAGCCTATTTTAGGTATAAATAGACTAATCCATCGTAGTCAGTTTAGTTTTCTTCTGCATTTTGGATTCAACAAGCCAACAAGGACTATTGGCAAAAAAAACTACCCTTGACAAACGAAAACTCATTCTAGACCACTTCAAAGTCGGATATTCACATTGCCAAGAAGCCTATATGGTTAAAAAGGGCTTATTAACTGTGTACCACAACATTCGGCGCTTCATCCGCAAAAATCGGATAGAGGATAAGTGCAGAATGGCACAAGATTTTTACAAAACAGGAAGAGCTAATTATAAAAACAAGGGACCAAAACTGACTCAACAGATGCAGGATGGAATGGGGAAAGAGTGCAATATAGAAATTGTGCGCCAGGCTCTGCGCAACCATTGCCTCACTGCCTGAATAAAACGGAAGAAGATAAGCGCAAGATATATATAGGCTCTGGCATGACGATCGCCAAAACATAAATTTACAAGGGTTTGAGTCTTGATACAGATATTTTTGCAGACCAGTCCAAATTCAACATTTATGGCTCGAACGGACAAAATTACATGCGGACATTCCAATACTGAGCTGGACGCCAAACTTAGCTAGATCCCAATCATTGTAATGGTATGGACATGTATCTCGGCCACCGGTGACAGGAACTAGGCGTTTTTTAAGAGTACAATGGGTATGAATACGACGTAATTTCGGGCTCTACCAAGACAACGACCTCAAGTCTGAAATAGTCCTCCGAAATAGTTTTTTGTCTAGTTAGAATATAATAGCACATGCAATTTTTTCTCGACACTTCCCCATATGTGGCAATTCGTTGGTGTTAGAGTCAAACAATTTTAAGCTTTGCTATTTTTAACTTACCCAATTTAATCAGAATTTCATTCCATACGCGTCTTTTAAAAACAAAAATAATAAACACAAATACTCCCAGCAAAACATTAAATGAATCACTGATTGACCAAAAAAAGTTTTTTTTGTGATCGTAAAACCAAATGCTTGCAATTTCAAAGAGCCAGGTTATTCCCATTACAAAGCATAGTTTTGTATTCATAATAAACCGTGTTTTGTCTATAAAAAAACGGCTTCTCAATGTATGTTTTTCCGTGTTCGAACTCTGCATTCTGAATATTTCTCGTTTCACTTTGTTGCAGTATTTTAACGTTAGCAAAAAAAGCAGTAAGTTTACAACAAACAGTATTCCAAGAGGTCCAGAAAAAAATATTAAGCTGGCAAAGCCAATTGAGTCATCTGAAATGCTATAATACATTAGTTATATAAAATAATTTTATATTCGATCGTACAGGTAAACCAGCATCGACCATTTCCAAACATAGGTCGAATGGATTCTTTTAAAACATTGGATTTGCTTAACGTTGCCGTGATTGTTGTCAAAACGGTTGGCATTCCCCAACCATATAGAGAGTACCACAAAAAACGTCTTCGCTGTTCCCGTCTTTGTAAATTTTTTGACTCAGTTGATCTAAAAAAAAAATACAAAAAAATGTTAAAAACTATGAAACAAATATATTTTATATATTTCTAATATATATATGCAAATCAAAAAAGTTTGTTGACTTGAAATCTCAAATATGAAAATACTTTTGCTTTTTTAGTGCTGTAACATAATTTGTATAAATATTTGATGTGTTTATTTTTTGTTAGGTTTTGTAAGTGATGTTGCACAAGCATTTATCAACACATGGAGTTGGTAAAATTAAATAAAACACAATTGCGGAGGCATCACTACATGTTGTACATGTTTAGCCTTTGTGTGACATGTCCAACAATCTTGGAGGGTAGAAGGCAAAGTTTGCGTATTAAGCAAAAAGAGCAATTAGTTTTAAGATGGCAATAACAAGGCAGAAAGCATGAAGCGCCAGCTAACTCCGACAAGGCAGCATAAGCAAACGCGAAACCTTAAGAAGGAATGTAAATATGTAAATATGCAAAAGGGACATCAGTAGCCAAAGGGGAGCACAAAAAAAACGCGATGGATAAGTTTTTTATTAACCTTCGTACGTAATCGAAACCCTGTTAACCCTGGGTGTGTCATATTTCCACAGGTACTTAGCAAAGGTAGCAAGGCGTCCGGTTAGCCCCTTTTTGGAACATAGCCGTCAACAAACTGATGTAGGACATGAAGGTGGATGGTTGCCCAAATATCGTTATTTTTAGTGGTTTTATGGCGGTGAAATTTTAAATGGGTATTTTTTAAAGGAACCAAATATGGCATTGTAAACATATTTTTAAAGTTTCAACTCCAGCTAGTAACATTTTACCTTATATAGTGTAAATACGCCCCACACGCGAACGGACGGACACACAGACATGTATCAAAATACAAAAACTAAAAACGTTCCTGTACTGCAGCCGCACATGTAATCAATAAGCTTCATCCCCAAATAGGGTTTTATATTTTCTGCAAATCGGTAAGTTCTCTACTACTGAAAGAATATTAATTGTAACCATATTGTTAAACCATCTTCAATATATCAAAATCAATGGCTCTTACCCAAATGTCTTCCAAATGTCGAAGCATGTAATGTTCATCCAGGAAAATGCAGCCATTAGGAAAAAGTACACGAAAAATCCTGAAAGCATTTTTTAAAATAAATAAAAGTAAAGAGCTTGCATTTTCAAATAGTTTTTTTTATAGACTTAGTTCCACTAAGATTAACTTACCTGAGATAAAGCAAATGTCGTTATTTGAGGTAGGCATGAGCTGTCCCAAAGCAATTCCAAGGTACGCAAAGAGAAGACTGCTTATTAAACAAATTAAAATTTTTCCCGGAAGATTTCGCAATTTTTCTATTGAAGTGTAGACCCCGAGTGTAATTAGATAAAAACAACACGATATCAGAAGTCCAACCGGGTACATTTTAAATCTTATGCGATCATTGCCAACCACTTTGGAATCAAAGCACACAAATGTGTACGACTGTTCTGAAAATAAATTTTTGTTTAATCATCTCAATATTGTATATGAACAGGTAACAAGTAACAGTGCTCTTGCCAACAGTGCTCGGTTGTGAAATATTGGTAGTTGGAAATTATAAAATATAAAAACTTTTATTTTGAGACACTTCTATTGTCTTTGTATGGGATTTTAATATGTTCTCTTTAAAAAACATTTCTTTTAAAGGGCACACATTGTAATGTGAGAAAATGCTAAATTCGAGCACCTTTACTTGTTAAGCAATAATAACAAACTTACCGTTTGATCAATGAATGATGAATTTTTAACCTTTTCGATGCAGTACTGACTGTTTGTGTACATTTTTTTCGTGCTTGTAATAAACAATGATCCGTTGGTTGAACTTATTACATGCGATTCATCTGAGAATGAGTCTGGATCCAAGCGAAATTTTGGACATTCCAATCCCGTTAATACACCAAATTCTGAAATACAAAAATAGCATTTTGTTTTATTGATGTGCGGCTTAAAACCATGATTCAGAGCTTTAGTATTTTCTGTCAACCAGTCACGTCATGTGCGATGCACAAATAAAAAATTTAAATATCGAATAAAAAAAACAGCTAGTGAGTTGCTTTTGGTGTCCACCAAGTATGGGTACAGACAATCGGATTAATCTAAAGGGTAGGTCTAATTAGAAGGTGAACTGCTCACTGTCAGGCATTTCTGAATGTACGATTCTCACTCATATTTTTTATCACCATAATTGAAAACATCGCAATGAATCGCAATGAATTAAAAAATTTAGCTTCCAAAAGGTAATCCGCCAGTTTATCAGATATTTGATTGAATTTAGTTAAAAGCAGGTGGATTTCGTTATCTTGGCCGAAAGTGTTTATTTACAATATATATATTATTTACCAAATTTAAAATAAATTTACAATCACACTTACCAGAGGGTTTCGTAAAATTTCCGTTTATATTCATGCTTTCAAAACTCTGAAATTTCAAATCATTTTCATCTTTTCTACAAGCCGTAGTCATATTAATTTTGGAATAAAATTCACCATCGGCGCAACACCTCCTGACGCATGGTAAGCCATCGCATATTTTCACATTTTGACAGGTACGAATTATAAATTGTTGAGTATTTTTATTTTTTGGCAAACTTTTGTTTTTATTTATAACATCAATTGCTTCAATGCAATATTCCCTTTTCTGAAATGTTTTGCTGTTGTCTTTAAAAATAAGCTGGTTATCCTTTAAGCTTATTGCTTCCGCTGGTACGACATACTCAACAAGAGCTTTGTTAAAGGGGCACGTAAATGAGTCATCAACAAAAATCATTTGTGTTTTTAATAATATGTAGGAGTATAAATTGAAATCAGGTTCACGCAGATGGCACTTGTTTAGTTCCGCAACATACGTATAGCCATGTGGACAACATTTATTAATTATTCCAATGCTTTTCAATGCATCATCATTGAAAAATTCACACGCAACAACAATAAGACGTTTGTTTAAAATAAGAAGGCATGATTTTTCCGGCACATCAACTGAAATTTCAGTAAGCGATATATTCGAATAGATAGCTCGCGCACAGTTTTCAAATTCAATGGATTCGTTTTTATTTCTTTCCAATTTATATCCTTTCGGTATTTCGATTGTACCCGGTACAATAAAGCTTTCATTCTGTACTGCAGTAATGCATTCGTAATCACTGGAGATGCCACTGTTTCGGGAAAAAGCCGCTTGTGCACTGCAGCATATTTCAACTGAATCAATTCTTGTAATAACATAACTGAAAATTAAACACATAAAAACTAACAATGCACTCATCTGAAATAATCACACTTTTAATATACGTTACGTTCTTAAAATATTTTTATAAATTTATAGTAATCATAAGAAGGTAGCTTATCTTCCGATTGATACCGCACCGTTTGGAAATACTTATTAGTAAATGGCGATCCAGAGTCTAACTGAGAACTGTTTCCTTACGGTCAAATAATGTGGATAGCAATACATTCTCACCTAAAGATAAATAAATTTGTTTTCACGCAGACATACTTACTAACCTATATACATACATACTTAAATAAACACATATTTTTATATATGTATATACATGTTTAATGTTTACGTCTTTAAGTGTTTACATACATAGACCGCCTATCAATATAATCGGACGATTGAACGTCTCGGTGTGTGTGCGTTCGTTCCCCTCCCAATAGTATTTGTTTCTGAAAAGTAATTTTTTCTACATGACTTTCCCAGTCAGAAGTAGTTGTACTCACATACATATATGTACGTACATATATTTATAATGCCGTTAATTCACATTTTTATTGGTGGTTTAAGAAGGACGTAGCGTTGTGGGTGCCTGTTAAAATTGCACTTTAGTTAAGTGACAATTAATGGCAATGAGTTTTATACTATAATAAGAGGGCAAGACAAAGATGGCTGTAGTCCACAGAGCTCGGCTAGGAAATACCCTAAACCCTAAAAAAGGTTACTTGAATTAACGTCAATCTTTCCAATTTCAGAAGATGTTTAACATATGATTCATATTATGCTAGTTTCGTTACGTATTGACAACGAGTAGGTATATGACATATATATATATTAAATTAAATCAATATCAATATCCCGAGAACAGGAAGATATCGCTAAATTAAAGCGAACTTTCTATGCGCGGGCATGTAGCTGATTTAAAATATATCTACATACATACATACACATGTACATCAAAAAATAAATACAAATATATGTACATATATCTTTATCGGGTCGGAGATGCTTTCTTCTGCAAAAAAGTGGCGATGGCACTTCAAAAATTTAAAAATGTATGTATTTGTTTTATTAAAGTACAAAAACCGCGTTGTTTTGCGGTATGTATATTATTAGCCTTTTTAACAAGTAAACTCAAGAGCGACAAAATTTTTATTTGTACGGTTTATGTGATTGTATGTGTCAATAACGAGTTGCTTTTAACACATACGTAGGATTTTTTTCCTTCGTTTACGTGGTACATAAATATTCCAAGATATTGCACATTTAAACAATTGGTATGTGATGCCAGCGACGTACATATATTTTTTCGTCAAGTCAAGTGTCAAAATAAAAACAATTTAAATATGTTGAATTTTACGCATCCGACAGTGGAAAACTCTAATTGCAATATAATCAGAGGAGCTTGCAAAGAGGCAACGAGAAATTTATTGTAGCTGCGTGGCGCGACATCTAACAACATAATTAAATTTTTTTTGTGCAAAACTTAAAAAAGACAACTTCAACAAATTTAGGTATTCCGTTATTTTTTTGACGTTCGCTCATTCTCTGTTCTTCGCTGTACAATTTGTTGTTGCGACAGCCGGCGTAAATGCAATTTGTTATTCGATTTTCTTAAAGTTAACACTTATAAATTCTTTGTGTGTTTTGTTTTCCGATAATTGCTTATTTTTTTGGACAGAATTTTATAAATTAAGAGCAATGAACACTTTGCTCTCTATTACAAACACAAATTTTGTTATCTGCATCTAACAATGCATTTTTTGCTTAGTATATGGAAATGCATACATTTTTTTGAGTCCACATTTTAAGAAAGAAAAATTGCTGCCTGAATGCATTTGTGTATTAATTTATTTGTATTGGTGTTTGCTACCTCATAAGCTCACTATGGGAAACCATGATGTTATTTTTCAAATTAATGTTATTTTTATTATAGTATCGACTTATCGATATGTGTGTATCGAAAACGGAAACTTAATCTCCAAATCTGTTTTATCTTGCTGTCATATATCCTTTTTCGGTATTTATTTATTGACCACCAAGAAAAGTCGACATAAAATAAATATTAGTTCAGATTTAAATGCATTTAAAATTAGAATATTGGAAGTACTATAAAAATAAATTAATGAACAAAACTAGTAAACTTAGGTAAAAACAAAAAAAAAACTTAGTGGTTAAACATTTATGAGATCGTTTCCTTCTACATAAAATATGAAATTTATGTTTACATATGTGAAAGCTATTTCTGGAATGGCTTGTCTATTAGCACTTTGTAAAATTGAGTTAAATACAAATATAATTTAATCGTAATACTTAATTATTTTATTTTTATTTTCAAACTAAAAAAACTTGATAAGTTTGTTTTTATACCCCAAGCCCAATAAATGGAAATGCCATATTGGTTTTGTGCAAATGGATGTAACAGGCAGAGGGAAGCATTTTTCACTCCATTAAGTATTTATTACGAATAAAAAAAAACTGTAGTTATTTAATATTTGACTTTTTTGTATCTTGTTATTATTGACCATTTCGAGATTATGACAATGCTCATACAATCTTAATCGGAAAAAAATTAAAATCGGTTTAATTAATACAGGGTATCTTCTGAACGAGAGCTGAGTAATGGCGCCAAGTTCTTTTTATACAAATGTGCCAAGAGAATATAAAACAAAAATGTAACGGCACCATATGGTTATATATTCTTTAAGCTTAAGAAAGCAACCAAAATAGCGGAAGATTCACAGTCGTAACAAAAACTGTTCCGCGTACAAAAATGTTTACTTCTCGGGTGACGCCTTCTAAAAACCAAACACGACTGAAATCACTAAAAACAAACTACTTGCTGCTATCGTGTGTTTTTTAAAAAAAAGACAATTACAAAGGTAAATACCATTTTATTTAACGTTATATCGCTATTGACAATGATACAGGTAATACATGTTAAAAAAATACTTTTAATACAAATATGACAGTATGTTTATGTTCTGAGTTGTGAACACTAAGTTGTGTTCTGAGTGTACAAACACTGTAATGAATATTGATACTCTAAGAGAAATTTTTCTTGAAATTGGAAAGCAAACATTTACCAAAAAATTCCCATGATAAGAGAAAGTTGTTTTGAACATGCCATATGTGTGTATGTAACTTAGTATCATCATTGATCAAGAGATGAGCAGTGTTAGTTTTTAGTTCGTTGGTTAGAACCGGTATTATTACTCCTATAAAAATGCGAATATCAATACAATCAATAGTTTTCTTTGTGGCTTTGGCGGCAATTACTGTGTCTACGCTTGAATATGGAAAATCTAAAAACGCTGAACCGTTTGCTCTTCAAAAAAAGCTCAACTCAAATATACAAACTTCAAGACAAGCAACTGGTGCTCCAAATTTTGTTCGTCTTGTAGTTATGCGACTAATATATGGTCTCGCTTCTACAATGGGTATCGAAGACCGATTGGAAGATACTTTTAACGGAGCTTTTGTACCTCCAAGCGCCGACGATGGATTTGGAATAGGAAGCCTAGGCGGTGGCGACGATGATGATGAGGGTGGATTACTTGGGGATGTTTTTGGGGATGACACTTTATTTTAAATTAAATTAAAGTTTTAAAAAAAATATTCGGATACAACATAATTCTAATTAGTGTCTAATAATATTAGAAACACGTTTTATTTGTTTAATGCATCATTGTTAACATTAAATAATAATTTATTTATTTCGTAGAAAAATAGTGCTTAACTTGAAATGCGATTAAAGCATTTTATTTAAGAGTAAAATCAAACGAAAAACTTGAACAACATTTTTTAATTTTATCTAATACTTAACTCTTCAGTGCAATGAAAATCATTCAATTTATATCGAGTAGATTGACTACAGACATATTTTCTACACATTGCATTTAGAATGCTTATAATCCATACATAGATTTATCAGCAAACAAGCTTACTAATGCGAAGGAACAGTTTCAAAAATAGTTTTTATCTGTTTTTTATCTAGAGATATGCAAAATGCAAACATATCGGAAATAGGTTATAA
>JAWNNT010000051.1:0-13723 GCA_035044645.1 Scaptomyza parva
TAAATAAAATGTTTATTTTTGAATTCTTTCTAACTTAAAAATAGTATAACAATTGGTTGTACTTAAACATACATTTTTTGGTTTATCATTAATAGGAAATATCAACCAAAAATTGTCATCAGTCTAAAGAACTTAAAAGGAACTTAAGAGTAGTTATACAGGAGCTGGGAATGAGTTTAGTCTACTTCTTCAACAGTGGGTCCCTTGTAGCCTCCAAAGCCTCCCGCTTGCTGACCACAGTTGGCATTACCCTGCGGCTGTCCCTGAGCTTGTCCCTGCTGGTGCATCTTTGTCATTATTGGGGAGCAGTGTTGGGTAAGTTCTTGCAGTTTGTGTTCGAATTCTTCCTTTTCGGCGGTGGTGTTCGAATCTAGCCATTTTACCGTCTCGTTGCACTTCTCCAGCACCGAGGACTTATCGCTCTCGCTTAGCTTATCTGGACTGGCCTGCTCCACGGCCTGTTTGACACCGAATACGTAGCCTTCCAGGCTGTTGCGTGCCGTGATGCGTTGGCGATGCTTGTCATCCTCGTCGGCATAGCGCTCAGCCTCGTTCACCATGCGGTCAATCTCTGCCTGCGAGAGGCGGCCCTTGTCGTTCTTGATGGTTATGTTCTTTGCTTTGCCGGTGCTCATCTCTTTGGCTGCCACGTTCAGGATGCCGTTAGCGTCCATGTCAAATGTGACCTCGATCTGCGGCACACCACGTGGGGCTGGCGGAATGCCCGACAAATCAAATGTGCCCAGCGCATTATTATCTTTCGTTAGAGCTCGCTCTCCCTCAAACACCTGAATAGAGACGCCCGGCTGGTTATCTGCATACGTCGAGAAGGTCTTCGTCTGTTTGCAAGGAATGCGGCAGTTGCGCTCAATCAGTTTGGTCATAACGCCGCCGGCTGTTTCGATGCCCAGAGAAAGTGGTGCAACATCGACAAGTAATACATCCTGGATCTTGCCACTCTGATCTCCACTCAGTATGGCTGCTTGGACGGCAGCGCCATAGGCCACTGCCTCGTCGGGGTTGATGGAAAGGTTGAGGCTCTTGCCGCCAAAGAATTGCTGAAGAAGATTCTGCACCTTTGGAATGCGGGTCGAGCCGCCGACAAGCACTATGTCGTGAATCATCTGTTTGTCCATCTTGGCATCGTTGAGGGCCTTCTCCACCGGAGCCAGTGTTTGGCGGAACAGATCGGCGCACAGCTCCTCGAATCTGGCTCGGCTAATCTTTGTGTAGAAGTCCTGGCCCTCGAACAGTGCGTCCACCTCAATGGTCGCCTCTGTGCTCGACGAGAGTGTTCTCTTTGCTCGCTCCGCTGCAGTGCGTAGTCGTCGCAAGGCACGAGGATTGCTTCGCAGATCCTTCTTGTACTTGCGCTTGAACTCCTCGGCCAAATGGGTGACCAATCGATTGTCAAAGTCCTCGCCACCCAGATGTGTGTCTCCTGCCGTTGCCCGCACCTCGAACAACGAGCCTTCATCGATGGTTAATATGGAGACATCAAAGGTGCCGCCGCCCAAATCAAAGATTAGCACATTGCGTTCGCCTTTGAGATTCTTGTCCAGTCCGTAGGCAAGTGCTGCCGCCGTCGGCTCGTTGATGATTCTCAGCACGTTGAGGCCAGCAATGTGGCCAGCATCTTTGGTAGCCTGACGCTGTGAGTCGTTGAAATAGGCTGGCACTGTGATGACAGCATCTGTGATGCTCTGGCCCAAGTATGCCTCAGCCGTCTCCTTCATCTTCACCAGCACCATCGAGCTGATCTCCTCAGGGGCAAATCGCTTCTGCTCACCCTTGAACTCGATGCCAATCTTTGGTTTGCCTCCATCGCTGACCACCTTAAAGGGCCAGTGCTTGATATCTTCTGCAATCTTAGGATCATCGTACTTGCGACCAATCAAACGCTTAGCGTCAAACACTGTGTTCTTGGGGTTCATCGCCACCTGGTTCTTTGCGGCGTCACCAATCAGACGCTCCGAGTCCGTGAAAGCAACGTAACTGGGCGTTGTCCTATTGCCTTGGTCGTTGGCAATAATCTCCACCTTGCCATGCTGATAGACACCTACGCAGGAGAATGTGGTGCCCAAATCAATACCAATAGCTGGCATTTTGTGTGTTGTTGGCTTTGTTTTTCTGTTGCTTCTTTAAGTAAAGAATAACTGTTCTTCTTTGTTTGTTGTTTTTAATAACAACTGTTTACCACTTTTTCTTTTTGTTATTTGTTTATACTTTTTACAACTTAACTTTAGTTTGAAATCTTAAATTTGTTTTACTTATTATTTTTAGCTTGTTCAGCTAGTTGCTTGTTGTGGTTTGTTTGTAGTTTGTGATGCTATCACTTCGCTTGTTTGAATTAAACTGCGTCAAAGACCAAATGCCGGCCGTATTTATACTCAAGCGCTCTCTTTACGAATTTTCTAGATGCTCTCTTCTCGAAACACATCGAACGTCGCGAAATTTCTATATGATTTCTGATGAGTGGAAAAGAGATGGCAGATGTGTTCAGCCACAGTGAGAGAAGCACAATGGAAATTTTTAGATTTTTCTTGAAGGTTCGGTTTGTTATTGTTTAGCCCGACCTACCACAACAATTAGTATTATTCTTTGAGGATCTAGAAAATTCGCATTTTCCTTGGTTCGTTATTAAACGTTAGCTATTTATAGAAATGTTTTATTTATGAAACTGCGTTGCGCATATTAAGTCGTTTTTCTATAATTGGATATGTAGTTTCATCAAATTCATTCATAAATTGTTTTGTGCACGTGAATGCTAATCCATAGCTTAGAGTTCGCTTTTCAAGCAATTTAGTTCATTGAACCAGCTTTAGTAAAAAGTGTGCCAACTTATTAATCTGGTGCCTCTAGCCTGTTCAATTTGAGTGAATAATTCATAAGCTATTTAGTTTTGTATAAAATGTAAAATGAATAGTTTATAATTATTTGGTCATTAAATCTGTTACGCAAAGAAGGAACCATATCCGACCCCATATGTCAACATATGTATGTACATATGTACATACACATGTATGTAAATATAGCTGCCATACAAATTCCAGATCTTTAACAAGATTTTCCTACGAGAACAGAACAATTATGTTTTTTTTGCAAATGAACATAATGTATGTATAATACTCGGCATGCCGAAGATAGCTTCATTATTTTAATTTTGACAAATTAACCCATGAAATGGGTAAAAAAGGGTATAATGGTTTTGTGCAAGAGTATGTAACAGGCAGAAGGAAGCTTCTCCGATCCAATAACGTATATATATCCTTGATCAGCATTAACAGCCGATACAGCCATGTCCGTCCGTTTGTCTGTATATATGAACGCATCGATCTCAGGAACTACAAAAGCTAGAGACTCCAGATTTTGGATGTGAGCTCTTCTAATCCCTAGACAGGGCAGTTTCCTTAAAATTTTCGATAACTTTTCAGGAATCAATATGGGATCAATTCCAAAAAATCTTGAATCGGAGACATAAAGTAATCAGTAGTACACGCATGTGTATTTCTGTCAGCCCGACCGTCTGTCCTCCTGTATGGTCAAGGGTCAAGGGTATCTTTTAGTCGAGGTTACTCGAGTTCTTACTATTCAATTTCAATAACAAATGCAACTTGCAGTTGGAGTTGAATAATTGATTGAGCCAAAGAAAAATTTTAATATTGTCACTGTACTAAGCGACGTCTGAGATAAACTTTTCTACATACTTCGAATGATCTAATCGCTAAAAATATTTATAAAGTACAAATATTATATAGTGAGCCCTTTCCAGCAAGGGCATTCAAACGCATATTGTTTTATTTTTTTAAATAAATAAAATGTTTATTTTTAAATTCTTTCTAACTTAAAAATAGTATAACAATTGGTTGTACTTAAACATACATTTTTTGGTTTATCATTAATAGGAAATATCAACCAAAAATTGTCATCAGTCTAAAGAACTTAAAAGGAACTTAAGAGTAGTTAATACAAGAGCTGGGAATGAGTTTAGTCTACTTCTTCAACAGTGGGTCCCTTGTAGCCTCCAAAGCCTCCCGCTTGCTGACCACAGTTGTCGTTACCCTGCGGCTGTCCCTGAGCTTGTCCCTGCTGGTGCATCTTTGTCATTATTGGGGAGCAGTGTTGGGTAAGTTCTTGCAGTTTGTGTTCGAATTCTTCCTTTTCGGCGGTGGTGTTCGAATCTAGCCATTTTACCGTCTCGTTGCACTTCTCCAGCACCGAGGACTTATCGCTCTCGCTTAGCTTATCTGGACTGGCCTGCTCCACGGCCTGTTTGACACCGAATACGTAGCCTTCCAGGCTGTTGCGTGCCGTGATGCGTTGGCGATGCTTGTCATCCTCGTCGGCATAGCGCTCAGCCTCGTTCACCATGCGGTCAATCTCTGCCTGCGAGAGGCGGCCCTTGTCGTTCTTGATGGTTATGTTCTTTGCTTTGCCGGTGCTCATTTCTTTGGCTGCCACGTTCAGGATGCCGTTAGCGTCCATGTCAAATGTGACCTCGATCTGCGGCACACCACGTGGGGCTGGCGGAATGCCCGACAAATCAAATGTGCCCAGCGCATTATTATCTTTCGTTAGAGCTCGCTCTCCCTCAAACACCTGAATAGAGACGCCCGGCTGGTTATCTGCATACGTCGAGAAGGTCTTCGTCTGTTTGCAAGGAATGCGGCAGTTGCGCTCAATCAGTTTGGTCATAACGCCGCCGGCTGTTTCGATGCCCAGAGAAAGTGGTGCAACATCGACAAGTAATACATCCTGGATCTTGCCACTCTGATCTCCACTCAGTATGGCTGCTTGGACGGCAGCGCCATAGGCCACTGCCTCGTCGGGGTTGATGGAAAGGTTGAGGCTCTTGCCGCCAAAGAATTGCTGAAGAAGATTCTGCACTTTTGGAATGCGGGTCGAGCCGCCGACAAGCACTATGTCGTGAATCATCTGTTTGTCCATCTTGGCATCGTTGAGGGCCTTCTCCACCGGAGCCAGTGTTTGGCGGAACAGATCGGCGCACAGCTCCTCGAATCTGGCTCGGCTAATCTTTGTGTAGAAGTCCTGGCCCTCGAACAGTGCGTCCACCTCAATGGTCGCCTCTGTGCTCGACGAGAGTGTTCTCTTTGCTCGCTCCGCTGCAGTGCGTAGTCGTCGCAAGGCACGAGGATTGCTTCGCAGATCCTTCTTGTACTTGCGCTTGAACTCCTCGGCCAAATGGGTGACCAATCGATTGTCAAAGTCCTCGCCACCCAGATGTGTGTCTCCTGCCGTTGCCCGCACCTCGAACAACGAGCCTTCATCGATGGTTAATATGGAGACATCAAAGGTGCCGCCGCCCAAATCAAAGATTAGCACATTGCGTTCGCCTTTGAGATTCTTGTCCAGTCCGTAGGCAAGTGCTGCCGCCGTCGGCTCGTTGATGATTCTCAGCACGTTGAGGCCAGCAATGTGGCCAGCATCTTTGGTAGCCTGACGCTGTGAGTCGTTGAAATAGGCTGGCACTGTGATGACAGCATCTGTGATGCTCTGGCCCAAGTATGCCTCAGCCGTCTCCTTCATCTTCACCAGCACCATCGAGCTGATCTCCTCAGGGGCAAATCGCTTCTGCTCACCCTTGAACTCGACGCCAATCTTTGGTTTGCCTCCATCGCTGACCACCTTAAAGGGCCAGTGCTTGATATCTTCTGCAATCTTAGGATCATCGTACTTGCGACCAATCAAACGCTTAGCGTCAAACACTGTGTTCTTGGGGTTCATCGCCACCTGGTTCTTTGCGGCGTCACCAATCAGACGCTCCGAGTCCGTGAAAGCAACATAACTGGGCGTTGTCCTATTGCCTTGGTCGTTGGCAATAATCTCCACCTTGCCATGCTGATAAACACCTACGCAGGAGAATGTGGTGCCCAAATCAATACCAATAGCTGGCATTTTGTGTGTTGTTGGCTTTGTTTTTCTGTTGCTTCTTTAAGTAAAGAATAACTGTTCTTCTTTGTTTGTTGTTTTTAATAACAACTGTTTACCACTTTTTCTTTTTGTTATTTGTTTATACTTTTTACAACTTAACTTTAGTTTGAAATCTTAAATTTGTTTTACTTATTATTTTTAGCTTGTTCAGCTAGTTGCTTGTTGTGGTTTGTTTGTAGTTTGTGATGCTATCACTTCGCTTGTTTGAATTAAACTGCGTCAAAGACCAAATGCCGGCCGTATTTATACTCAAGCGCTCTCTTTACGAATTTTCTAGATGCTCTCTTCTCGAAACACATCGAATGTCGCGAAATTTCTATATGATTTCTGATGAGTATGAGTGGAAAAGAGATGGCAGATGTGTTCAGCCAAAGTGAGAGAAGCATAATGGAAATTTTTAGATTTTTCTTGAAGGTTCGGTTTGTTATTGTTTTGTCGAAAGAGCGAAAGCTAAGACTTACATACGTTTTTGTATAGGTTGTGTTTTCTAAATTTCTAAAGGATTCACTTTTGAGTGGTTTAATCAATAATAATTTGCTATTTATAAAATTTTTTTATTTATATAAATTTTTTTATTTTTGTTTGTTTAGTGTTCAAAAAATTGCCGAAATTGTTTAATAATAACAAATAAGCATAAAAAGCCGAGTCGATATATGTATGTATGTAGCTATGTACGTCCGTTCGGCGGTCCGTCTGTATGTATAAACTCGCAGATCTCAAAAAACTATAAGAGCTAATGCTATTAGATATTGGATATCAGCACTCCTTAACAAGGAAGAAGGCTCTAGTCGAGGAACCTCGATACCCTCAACCCTTGACCATACAGGAAGACAGACGGTCGGGCTGACAGACATACACATTCGGGTACTACTGTACCAATACTTGATTACTTTATATCTCCGGTGTTTCTCAACCGATTTTAATAAAAATTTCACTGACTTTCATTATTTTGTTAATAATTTAATTTATTTTAAAGCTTTCCATATTTAAGATTTTTTTGTTATTGATCCCATATTGATTCCTGCAAAGTTATCGAACATTTGAAGGAAACTGCCCTGCCTAGGGATTAGGAGAGCTCAAAACCAAAATCTGCTTTTGTAGTTCCGGAGGTCGATGCGTTCTTACATACAGACAAACGGACGGACATGGCTATATCGACTCGGCTTTTAATGCTGATCAAGAATATATATATGTTATTGGATCGGAGAAGCTTCCTTCTGCCTGTTACATACTTTTGCACAAAACCATTATACCCTTTTTTGCCCATTTCATGGGTTAAGGGTATAAAAAGACACAAGAAATTAATTTTTGTGACTGGAATAATACGGTTATATGTGAAAATTAAAATAAGGAAGCTATCTTCGGCATGCCGAATATTATACATACATTATGTACATTTGCAACAAAACCTAATTGTTCTGTTTTCATAGGGAAATTTTGTTAAAGATCTTGAATTTGTATGGCAGCTATACAGTATAAAGCGAACACTAAGCTATGGATTAGCATTCACGTGCACAAAACAATTTATGAATGAATTTGATGAAACATACATATCCATACATATCCAATTATAGAAAAACGACTTAATATGCGCAACGCAGTTTCATAAATAAAACATTTCTATAAATAGCTAACGTTTAATAACGAACCAAGGAAAATGCGAATTTTCTAGATCCTCAAAGAATAATACTAATTGTTGTGGTAGGTCGGGCAAAACAATAACAAACCGAACCTTCAAGAAAAATCTAAAAATTTCCATTGTGCTTCTCTCACTGTGGCTGAACACATCTGCCATCTCTTTTCCACTCATCAGAAATCATATAGAAATTTCGCGACGTTCGATGTGTTTCGAGAAGAGAGCATCTAGAAAATTCGTAAAGAGAGCGCTTGAGTATAAATACGGCCGGCATTTGGTCTTTGACGCAGTTTAATTCAAACAAGCGAAGTGATAGCATCACAAACTACAAACAAACCACAACAAGCAACTAGCTGAACAAGCTAAAAATAATAAGTAAAACAAATTTAAGATTTCAAACTAAAGTTAAGTTGTAAAAAGTATAAACAAATAACAAAAAGAAAAAGTGGTAAACAGTTGTTATTAAAAACAACAAACAAAGAAGAACAGTTATTCTTTACTTAAAGAAGCAACAGAAAAACAAAGCCAACAACACACAAAATGCCAGCTATTGGTATTGATTTGGGCACCACATTCTCCTGCGTAGGTGTCTATCAGCATGGCAAGGTGGAGATTATTGCCAACGACCAAGGCAATAGGACAACGCCAAGTTACGTTGCTTTCACGGACTCGGAGCGTCTGATTGGTGACGCCGCAAAGAACCAGGTGGCGATGAACCCCAAGAACACAGTGTTTGACGCTAAGCGTTTGATTGGTCGCAAGTACGATGATCCTAAGATTGCAGAAGATATCAAGCACTGGCCCTTTAAGGTGGTCAGCGATGGAGGCAAACCAAAGATTGGCGTCGAGTTCAAGGGTGAGCAGAAGCGATTTGCCCCTGAGGAGATCAGCTCGATGGTGCTGGTGAAGATGAAGGAGACGGCTGAGGCATACTTGGGCCAGAGCATCACAGATGCTGTCATCACAGTGCCAGCCTATTTCAACGACTCACAGCGTCAGGCTACCAAAGATGCTGGCCACATTGCTGGCCTCAACGTGCTGAGAATCATCAACGAGCCGACGGCGGCAGCACTTGCCTACGGACTGGACAAGAATCTCAAAGGCGAACGCAATGTGCTAATCTTTGATTTGGGCGGCGGCACCTTTGATGTCTCCATATTAACCATCGATGAAGGCTCGTTGTTCGAGGTGCGGGCAACGGCAGGAGACACACATCTGGGTGGCGAGGACTTTGACAATCGATTGGTCACCCATTTGGCCGAGGAGTTCAAGCGCAAGTACAAGAAGGATCTGCGAAGCAATCCTCGTGCCTTGCGACGACTACGCACTGCAGCGGAGCGAGCAAAGAGAACACTCTCGTCGAGCACAGAGGCGACCATTGAGGTGGACGCACTGTTCGAGGGCCAGGACTTCTACACAAAGATTAGCCGAGCCAGATTCGAGGAGCTGTGCGCCGATCTGTTCCGCCAAACACTGGCTCCGGTGGAGAAGGCCCTCAACGATGCCAAGATGGACAAACAGATGATTCACGACATAGTGCTTGTCGGCGGCTCGACCCGCATTCCAAAAGTGCAGAATCTTCTTCAGCAATTCTTTGGCGGCAAGAGCCTCAACCTTTCCATCAACCCCGACGAGGCAGTGGCCTATGGCGCTGCCGTCCAAGCAGCCATACTGAGTGGAGATCAGAGTGGCAAGATCCAGGATGTATTACTTGTCGATGTTGCACCACTTTCTCTGGGCATCGAAACAGCCGGCGGCGTTATGACCAAACTGATTGAGCGCAACTGCCGCATTCCTTGCAAACAGACGAAGACCTTCTCGACGTATGCAGATAACCAGCCGGGCGTCTCTATTCAGGTGTTTGAGGGAGAGCGAGCTCTAACGAAAGATAATAATGCGCTGGGCACATTTGATTTGTCGGGCATTCCGCCAGCCCCACGTGGTGTGCCGCAGATCGAGGTCACATTTGACATGGACGCTAACGGCATCCTGAACGTGGCAGCCAAAGAGATGAGCACCGGCAAAGCAAAGAACATAACCATCAAGAACGACAAGGGCCGCCTCTCGCAGGCAGAGATTGACCGCATGGTGAACGAGGCTGAGCGCTATGCCGACGAGGATGACAAGCATCGCCAACGCATCACGGCACGCAACAGCCTGGAAGGCTACGTATTCGGTGTCAAACAGGCCGTGGAGCAGGCCAGTCCAGATAAGCTAAGCGAGAGCGATAAGTCCTCGGTGCTGGAGAAGTGCAACGAGACGGTAAAATGGCTAGATTCGAACACCACCGCCGAAAAGGAAGAATTCGAACACAAACTGCAAGAACTTACCCAACACTGCTCCCCAATAATGACAAAGATGCACCAGCAGGGACAAGCTCAGGGACAGCCGCAGGGTAACGACAACTGTGGTCAGCAAGCGGGAGGCTTTGGAGGCTACAAGGGACCCACTGTTGAAGAAGTAGATTAAACTCATTCCCAGCTCATGTATAATTACTCTTAAGTTCCTTTTAAGTTCTTTAGACTGATGACAATTTTTGGTTGATATTTCCTATTAATGATAAACCAAAAAATGTATGTTTAAGTACAACCAATTGTTATACTATTTTTAAGTTAGAAAGAATTTAAAAATAAACATTTTATTTATTTAAAAAAATAAAACAATATGCGTTTGAATGCCCTTGCTGGAAAGGGCTCACTATATAATATTTGTACTTTATAAATATTTTTAGCGATTAGATCATTCGAAGTATGTAGAAAATTTTATCTCAGACTCTACCACGTCGCTTAGTACAGTGACAATATTAAAATTTTTCTTTGGCTCAATCAATTATTCAACTCCAACTGCAAGTTGCATTTGTTATTGAAATTGAATAGTAAGAAATCGAGTAACCTCGACTAAAAGATACCCTTGACCCTTGACCATACAGGAGGACAGACGGTCGGGCTGACAGAAATACACATGCGTGTACCACTGATTACTTTATGTCTCCGATTCAAGATTTTTTGGAATTGATCCCATATTGATTCCTGAAAAGTTATCGAAAATTTTAAGGAAACTGCCCTGTCTAGGGATTAGAAGAGCTCACATCCAAAATCTGGAGTCTCTAGCTTTTGTAGTTCCTGAGGTCGATGCGTTCATATATACAGACAAACGGACGGACATGGCTATATCGGCTGTTAATGCTGATCAAGAATATATATACGTTATTGGATCGGAGAAGCTCCCTTCTGCCTGTTACATACTCTTGCCCAAAACCATTATACCCTTTTTTACCCATTTCATGGGTTAATTTATCAAAATTAAAATAATGAAGCTATCTTCGGCATGCCGTGTATTATACATACATTATGTACATTTGCAAAAAAAACATAATTGTTCTGTTCTCATAGAAAAATCTTGTTAAAGATCTGGAATTTGTATGGCAGCTATATTTACATACATGTGTATGTACATATGTACATACATATGTTGACATATGGGGTCGGATATGGTTCCTTCTTTGCGTAACAGATTTAATGACCAAATAATAATAAACTATTCATTTTACATTTTATACAAAACTAAATAGCTTATGAATTATTCATTCAAATTGAACAGGCTAGAGACACCAGATTAATAAGTTGGAACACTTTTTACTAAAGCTGGTTCAATGAACTAAATTGCTTGAAAAGCGAACTCTAAGCTATGGATTAGCATTCACGTGCACAAAACAATTTATGAATGAATTTGATGAAACTACATATCCAATTATAGAAAAACGACTTAATATGCGCAACGCAGTTTCATAAATAAAACATTTCTATAAATAGCTAACGTTTAATAACGAACCAAGGAAAATGCGAATTTTCTAGATCCTCAAAGAATAATACTAATTGTTGTGGTAGGTCGGGCTAAACAATAACAAACCGAACCTTCAAGAAAAATCTAAAAATTTCCATTGTGCTTCTCTCACTGTGGCTGAACACATCTGCCATCTCTTTTCCACTCATCAGAAATCATATAGAAATTTCGCGACGTTCGATGTGTTTCGAGAAGAGAGCATCTAGAAAATTCGTAAAGAGAGCGCTTGAGTATAAATACGGCCGGCATTTGGTCTTTGACGCAGTTTAATTCAAACAAGCGAAGTGATAGCATCACAAACTACAAACAAACCACAACAAGCAACTAGCTGAACAAGCTAAAAATAATAAGTAAAACAAATTTAAGATTTCAAACTAAAGTTAAGTTGTAAAAAGTATAAACAAATAACAAAAAGAAAAAGTGGTAAACAGTTGTTATTAAAAACAACAAACAAAGAAGAACAGTTATTCTTTACTTAAAGAAGCAACAGAAAAACAAAGCCAACAACACACAAAATGCCAGCTATTGGTATTGATTTGGGCACCACATTCTCCTGCGTAGGTGTCTATCAGCATGGCAAGGTGGAGATTATTGCCAACGACCAAGGCAATAGGACAACGCCCAGTTACGTTGCTTTCACGGACTCGGAGCGTCTGATTGGTGACGCCGCAAAGAACCAGGTGGCGATGAACCCCAAGAACACAGTGTTTGACGCTAAGCGTTTGATTGGTCGCAAGTACGATGATCCTAAGATTGCAGAAGATATCAAGCACTGGCCCTTTAAGGTGGTCAGCGATGGAGGCAAACCAAAGATTGGCATCGAGTTCAAGGGTGAGCAGAAGCGATTTGCCCCTGAGGAGATCAGCTCGATGGTGCTGGTGAAGATGAAGGAGACGGCTGAGGCATACTTGGGCCAGAGCATCACAGATGCTGTCATCACAGTGCCAGCCTATTTCAACGACTCACAGCGTCAGGCTACCAAAGATGCTGGCCACATTGCTGGCCTCAACGTGCTGAGAATCATCAACGAGCCGACGGCGGCAGCACTTGCCTACGGACTGGACAAGAATCTCAAAGGCGAACGCAATGTGCTAATCTTTGATTTGGGCGGCGGCACCTTTGATGTCTCCATATTAACCATCGATGAAGGCTCGTTGTTCGAGGTGCGGGCAACGGCAGGAGACACACATCTGGGTGGCGAGGACTTTGACAATCGATTGGTCACCCATTTGGCCGAGGAGTTCAAGCGCAAGTACAAGAAGGATCTGCGAAGCAATCCTCGTGCCTTGCGACGACTACGCACTGCAGCGGAGCGAGCAAAGAGAACACTCTCGTCGAGCACAGAGGCGACCATTGAGGTGGACGCACTGTTCGAGGGCCAGGACTTCTACACAAAGATTAGCCGAGCCAGATTCGAGGAGCTGTGCGCCGATCTGTTCCGCCAAACACTGGCTCCGGTGGAGAAGGCCCTCAACGATGCCAAGATGGACAAACAGATGATTCACGACATAGTGCTTGTCGGCGGCTCGACCCGCATTCCAAAGGTGCAGAATCTTCTTCAGCAATTCTTTGGCGGCAAGAGCCTCAACCTTTCCATCAACCCCGACGAGGCAGTGGCCTATGGCGCTGCCGTCCAAGCAGCCATACTGAGTGGAGATCAGAGTGGCAAGATCCAGGATGTATTACTTGTCGATGTTGCACCACTTTCTCTGGGCATCGAAACAGCCGGCGGCGTTATGACCAAACTGATTGAGCGCAACTGCCGCATTCCTTGCAAACAGACGAAGACCTTCTCGACGTATGCAGACAACCAGCCGGGCGTCTCTATTCAGGTGTTTGAGGGAGAGCGAGCTCTAACGAAAGATAATAATGCGCTGGGCACATTTGATTTGTCGGGCATTCCGCCAGCCCCACGTGGTGTGCCGCAGATCGAGGTCACATTTGACATGGACGCTAACGGCATCCTGAACGTGGCAGCCAAAGAGATGAGCACCGGCAAAGCAAAGAACATAACCATCAAGAACGACAAGGGCCGCCTCTCGCAGGCAGAGATTGACCGCATGGTGAACGAGGCTGAGCGCTATGCCGACGAGGATGACAAGCATCGCCAACGCATTACGGCACGCAACAGCCTGGAAGGCTACGTATTCGGTGTCAAACAGGCCGTGGAGCAGGCCAGTCCAGATAAGCTAAGCGAGAGCGATAAGTCCTCGGTGCTGGAGAAGTGCAACGAGACGGTAAAATGGCTAGATTCGAACACCACCGCCGAAAAGGAAGAATTCGAACACAAAC
>JAWNNT010000058.1:0-228112 GCA_035044645.1 Scaptomyza parva
CTCTAATACTCTGTAATGTTATACTCTGTAATGTTAAGTACTCATTAAGTACTGTAAGGAAAGAGAACATGTTAAGACTGACGCGCTCAGAGCAGTCAGTCTTGTAATGATCGTGAAGATAAACAGATGTATGATTAAACAAAGAATTATATTAAGATAAGACTATATATATTTTATTTGCCTACTACACATTAGTGTATCCTTTCAAAGACTTCAAGCATTTAATGGCAACAAGCGCCTGCAGCGCTTCAATGCATAAACAAAACATGTTGCCATCAACTTTGCCGGCAGGGTAACACAACAACAGAGCTACAGGGGGCTGGCAGGAGAGAGTCAAATGTAAAACAAACGAATGTGTGTAAAGGGTGGAGGGGCAAGGGGGGAGAGTAAGTAGAGTCTCACATGTCGTGGATGGCCCGTAGGTGTGTGTTTGTGTGTATGCGCGTACTTAGGCCAATTACAGTTGGCCAGCACCGGCATGTGATAACCCTTTGACACCAGAAATCTTCTTCTTCCCCAACCCAACCATTCACCCGCTCTCTCCTTCTCTCTCGTTCTCGCTTTTGGGGTAAATGGAGAACGCAGCTGGGCCGACATTTGGTTTTGTTTGCCTGTGCGGTCAGCGCGACTAATTAAAGACCGCGCACGTACCAAAGAGTGAGAGAGTGAGGAGAGCGACACACAGAGAGGGAGAGAGAGGGTAAGTAAGGAAGAGTAGCATAGATTTCATTTTTGGCGACGACTAATGGCTGCACTTTGGCCGCAGCTGCCACAGGAGTGGAGGCGACATTATAACACGACATCCACCCACTTTGTGAAGGGGTGGTTGGTTAGTTAGTTGTTGGACAGCAACGACGACATGCTGTTGTAATTTGCAACTTAAAACTGTTGTCCAGCTCTTTCGCTCTCGCTCTCTGCGTTGTGGCGCTAATGCCAAGTGCTGATGCAGCAGCTAGCGTTACGCTATTTTGAATGTGATTTAATGTGAAAGCCAGTAGAGAGACCAAATGAATACACACACCCACACACACACACAACTCTACCAAAAATGGTCATGTGAAATGAGTCATTACAGATATGCAATCAGGCAACGAATGCTATTGTTGTTGTTGCTGTTTTTATTTTATTTGTTGTTGGTGTCGGTGGTGGTGGTGGTGGTTTGAACCCACAGCGTTGTTGGCAAGGCGCCGACCACATCGAGTCATTTGTTAACAACCAGCAGCGCGGTTTTGTTACGCCATACGCCATGTTGCCCATCAAAACGGCTGCTCTTCTTTTTCTGTCTCTCTGCTGCTGTTGTTGTTTGCCCTCAATCCGTTGCCGCTGTCCTCTGTCGGTTGTTGTTGGTGGTGTAATTCTTGTTTTTTAGATTTATTTTTTTTTGCATGTGGGTTGAGTTTTTATTAACCAAAATGGATGAAAATCTATGCACGAATACTCGCGCAATAATGCAAAATTTATGGCACACAAAACGTGACACTCCCCCTTTGCAACTGTTTGCCATAACACCACCGCCACTCGCCACTTGCCACTCGCCCTCTCTTTTTGTAGACACAGCTGGGCATGGCTGGGATGGCTGGGATAACGGGGATGGCGGAAGCAACTCATTTTGTGTTTTTGGCTCAGCATTTGGTTTTTGGTATGCGATTTAGATTTGAATTCATGGCTCAGCATGCCATTTTAATTGTTTTGTCGCTGAATTATATTTTTGTTGCATACTTGCACACTTGCAACACACAAATTACGCACAGTTTATGGTATTAAATTTAATGTGTGTATAACAACTATTTATTCAGCATGCTCCATGCTCCACTTTAAACATACCACAAAGGACCAAACGACTGTGTGTCTGCTCTCATTTTTAGATTTTTTTTCGGCTTTTGGGGTTTTTTTTTTTTTTTTTTATCTGACCGCATCTCCACATTGTGTTAGTATTTTTACATTTTTGGGTACAGTTCTGGCGGCATTTTTTCCATTTCCTAAAATACTTCAATTGATGCTTTGATCGTGAAAATAGAAGCCTTCAATTAAAAACAAAATATCTGAAAGTTACAAAATGAAAATGTTAACCAACCCACTAGACAGCTATTGAATACTCTTACCAACCAAATGTTGAAGGAATTAAAATTTTGTAACAAACATATTTAAAACAAGTCAGAAACCTTAAGGCGCCGACTTTAGTCGGTAAAGTCAATCAAAGTAAAGAACAATCTACTAAAGGGTATTAAATCTTCGAATTGCAACTTAAATCTTGTTTACAGTTTGTATTACATTTAAAGCTGCACCGCACCGCCCCCCACCATCCCTCAATAGAGCCGCATTCTGTTTTCAATTCATTTTTCTGACTTTTGTGCTTTGCTGTGATTTTTGCACGTTTTATCTTTTATTTAATTTTGTATTGGATGCATTTGCATTTGAAGTGCTTGTTGCGGTCGGTTTTGTGTGGTTTAGATGTGCCGGGGGATGTAGATGTACTGAAACCTGGCAACTCTTTCCAGTGTCCAGTGGCAATGCCATTTTTATTCTCATTTTCATTAAGCAACAAGTTTTGCACAGTTGCTGCTGCTGCTGTTGCTGCTAATGCAAAATGCAACTATCGCAGACACTTTGTCCCAACTTGACACATGAAGGAGGTGGGGAACTTTTTCCTCCTGCTTTTCAAGCTAATGAGGTTGGAGGCAACAGGCTCTGTTTGCTGTCGGCTGTCGAGCAAACTTTTTAATCTTGTTACGTTACAAAAGAATGAATGCAAAATAAAGTTAAAGCTTGACGCTTTGTGGAGCGAGCTACTTTGGCAGTCAGGTGAAATTTGCGCTCCAGTTGAATTGTTTGCGTATTTCAATAAGCCATTTAAACTGATAATTGTTTCGTATTTATCATTTCAACACTCCCCCCAGCGCCCAATCTACACTTTTCCGACAAAACTGACCTTTGCCACAGCACGGAAAGTTAATTAAAAAATTGTGGCCATTGCGCGGGCAGCTTTTGTGTAAGTAAGTAGCTTTTCCCCTCGACTGTCTCTCTCTCTCGCTTTCTCTTCAATCCCTACTCAGCCAAATAAACTGCAATTCAATTAGGGACGTGGCCATAAATAAACCACACACACACACACACACTTGAAGGGACTAAGAGATAGAGGCTAAGCGGACGACTAAAGAACTGACTTTAGGCATATTTAGGTAAATATTATTATAATTTCCAGTTTGGCTGTTTTCATTCTTTTTGTTGGTGTTTAATCTTTTATACATAACAAATGGCGCCTCTTGCTTAGATGCTCTACAACTTTAGTCTGGGGCGTTTGGTGTGGGAAGGGCGCGTGCCACAAATACTTGCAATGTGGCAACTTTGGCTAAAGTAATTATTTTTAATAATTGACTGGCCGATGCTTGCTTTTTTGTATCTTCTGTTTACTGTTTAGCTTGTTATTGTTGCTGCTGTTGCTGTTGTTGTTTGTTGGCCTAAATTTGAACTTTGAACTAATTTGGCCAAAAGTTTTTTGGTCTGCCCTGCGTGTGGCTTTGGCAGCTGCTGCTTTGGTTACCGCTTCGAGCCACAGCGCCATTACTTAAACTAATTAAATTTATTCGATTGCGCCAGCCAGCTACATTCTTCAAATTTAATTCAAACAGTGTTTCGGATTAAATACATATTACGAAGTTATTTATTTTTATATATTTTGCACTATCATAACGGCAGTTAAAGCATTAAATGAGCTATAAAATAGCTAAAGAACAGCGGATTTCAGTCAAAGGATTTTCACCATTTTTATTTTTGCCGAAAGCTGACATTAAACACAAAATAAATGGATATTTATTTAAACTAAACATTACGGTTATATTTAAGTGCATTTAATTAAATAAGCAGCAATTACCTGCAGAAACACACACATACCCGTACACACACCAAAACATACGTGGTAATTATGAAAATGCAAATTACAGTTAAGTAATCAAAAAAATATTTAAATGCATTTATTTCAAATTAGATAACTTGAACAAATAGCATACATTATTAATTTGCAGTTTGCATCATTTGAGTTTATCAATGAAAAATGTGAAAAAAACGAGTAAGAAGACTTCAGTTGAGTGTGCTCGACTAGGAGATACTCTGAACCCTAGACAGAGAGCACATACTGTGCTTCAATCCGATGAACCTAAATATGTTTATACTCTTTTGGATTAATTTTAAATTCATTAAATAACATGTGTGTAAGGGGAAACTAAAGAGTTATCGATAACCTAAACCAAACTGTTATGGTTAGTCGACTCTATATATATAGAATATATATACTTTGAAATGCTTATTTCAGTTTGTCCATTATACCCTCTTTTACACATTTCATGAGTTCAGGTATAACAAAAAGAGATTTGCAAATTTTTTGGCAAATATTTGGTAATTATATTGCTATTTTGTTGAATAGTTCTTTAAATTGGCAACAACAACAACAATTATGAATATTAATTAATTGGCATGGCGCAGCAATTATGTTTATTTAATTGAGCGCTTTGTATTGTTACTCAGTTAGCAGTTGTTGTTAGCCACAATTGCAGTTGGCCAAAACAAAGAGCAACGTTTTGGCTTTATTATTGGCTGAAATAAAGCCATGCGCAACTTGGCCTCCGGGTTCAAGGTGCTCGTCATGTCTAAAGCCACTAAGCCAAATAAAAACACACCAGCCTCCCCACCCACCCAATGCTAAAAAAATGCCTTTCGACCCGGCTAAAACACACGCTACCAAAATAAATTAGCTGGCATTCACAGCTCACGCTCGCAGCCCCTTTAAAAAAGCAGCCAAAAGTCAAAGCATGTAACTGATCGCCATCAGCGTTCTCAACATGACAGTATATTATGTGTATGTGTGTGTGTGAGTGGGCGTGTGTGTTTGTGTGTGACTTGAATCAAATTGCCCTTTTGGGATTATAATTTTTGTCAAATTTCTTCATTTCGTTTTTTTTTTTATTATTTTTTTGCTTTGCCTTTTTTGTCTGGCATTTTTGAGTTTGGCAACTCTTTTGGGTGCTGCTGCCCCTTGCCCTCTTGCCCCTTTGGTGCTTGCCACGTGCCACGAATTAAAGTTCAAGTCTTATTAAACTTTCAGATTACAAAAACCACTTGACAGCGAATACCAAACATACTGAACAGAAGAACAACATGTTATGATTACAGTTACTTTTATTTACTTAAATTGTGACAGGCTTCAGGAACAACTAGGAAAACAGGAACGACTATTTAATGCCCTGTACTTTAATATCATAATACTTTCTTTGTTATTAGATTTTTTTATACAAAATCATAGCCAAGCAGTTTTCTTGAATCCTCAGTTGAATGTGTTTCCTGTTGTTGTAGCATATGTTACAGACCTCGCAGTGTTTTTGTTTTTGCTTGGGCCATAAAAAATTTACAATGCCCCAATGTTGAAAAGAATATCCAAAAAATGTCTCTGGCACAGGCCACAACAAAATATTTGCATTACTCATACGACGCTTGGGCCCTCATATGCAGGGCTTATTCGATACACACACTTACTCTCTATCTCTCTCACTGTCTCTCGCTTTCTCTCTCCCCTCCGCTTTCTGTGTGCGCAAGTATGTGTGTGCGTACAACACATTCGCCTGACTGCGATTTAGTGTAATTTCCGCAATCATTTCCTACAGCATTTTATGCCACCGCGCCGCATTGATACGATATATGTATGTATGTATGGATTTATTGAAGAATTGAGGAAATAAGGGAACGAATTAGCTAACTGACTGCTTGACTGTCTGACTGACTGATCGATTGACTGACTGACTGTTTGACTGTGACGCTTGGCTAACCTTCGCTGACTTTAGACTTTATTTGCGTTTCATATTTTTGAACTGAATTTCAGGCAAATTGCCGACATTTCAATTTTTCGTCTATTGCTCGTACTCATAAATACTTCGTGTTACGTTTTGTGTATGTCTGGCATTCAAGTGAAAACTGCTTCAATTGAATTATGGCATTCGCTGCATATTTTTCCAGCTCTTTTCGTCTTTTCGTCGTCGTTTTATGTACAGATATTTTTTTGACCCGTTGTCTGCTCAGTCAAATGCTTTTGCATTAAATTTATAGCGCGCAATAAACTTTTGCGGTCGCTGGCAAAACTTCCCGGCACCAAATACCGCAGGGCAATTACAGCACAAAACGCCAAGCCAAGCCAAGCCGAGTGGAGTAGAGTCAAAAGGGCGGATAGGATATGGAGCGGGGATATGGAGGCTCATCTAGCCAGGAGGCGAAGCATAAATGGCGAAATCAAAAATCTACATGCATAAATATGTTGGCAAGGGAGGCAACAGAGGCAAGGGAGGCAACGGGTAGCCACGGGCCAGGAACGAAAGCGTTGTTCGTTGGTCAGGATGTGTCCTGTGTGCATCAGTATCCTAACTGATTTGCTCTCTCTCTCTGTCTCTCTGTCACGCTGTCTCTTGTCTCATGTTGCTTTAACACAACACAAACACACAAAACATACTAGAAAGAAAGTGGTCGAGTGAGAGAGGGAGCGGGGGCAGGCGGGTGACGAAAAACTGAGCTACATTGCAGTACACGAGTTTTATGAATAATATCCTAAAGGCATTAATTTTCAAATTGGTTATTTTTGCCCATTTGGCCGTTCGGTGTGCATGTAAACAACAGCAACAGCCAATACACATACATACATACGACATACGGTAGAGTAGTACATTGAAGCCATGTTCTCTTGCTAGCCCTGTCCTGGGTTCTGGGTTCTAACAATAACCCCCATAGCCATATGGGGTAACAGACCATAAAGAGCGAAATATGTGTAATATGATTAAATTTTATCAACAAGCGCAACAAAGCAACAACAGTAAGAGAACAACAAAAACAACAACAGCAAAAAGAAGACAAGAGAGACGGCTGTTACATTGAACCCCAGCAGGCGGCATGTGCAACCCACAGCATGTGGCACGTTCAACAGCTTCGATGACATCTATAAATGTACAATATATGCTTCGTAAATTCGTATATTCGTATGTACGTATGTACGTATATGAAATCTTCATCTCATTTTGCTTGCTATAGCAGCTTTACATGTGGCAATGTGTTATTTATTGCTCATTTATGATTTGGACGCGTCACAGTTTGTGAGACATTGTCAACTGGCTGCTGGCTGCTGCTGGCTGCTGCTTGTTGGTTGTTGGCTGATCGAAATCACATTAAAAGCAAACGATGCCAACGATGGAAAAGGAAAAAAAGGATGAGAACCTACATGACATTCGATATCAGCTGAAAGCGTCCATTAAGTGCACCATTACCATGACAGCTTTAATACAACTACATAACTTAAACAATTGCTTTTGCCTGCAGGCAATGCTTTACTCTTCCCAGTTCTACTGACAAGTTGGGTTTCGAACATCAACCGTTTTGACTGCACTTTTTACGTGCTTGCAACATGATGCAGCTGTCACTGTCACAGCTGTTGTGCGTATAATTAACGCAGAGCGCGCAAGAGAGAGATAGAACACGAGAGTAAGAGTTTCTACTCCTGTAGTTGACTCTAATCTATGAAATGTTTTGCATATTGCGTATACGCCGCATAGCTTTGTGCTATGCGTTATACGCATTAAATTGACAACTGTTGCTGTCTGATTGAATTTTGATTGTTGCCTGACGATTTTGCATAAATTTCAATATGCAACAATGGCAAACAACTCAACGCCAATTATGGTGAGACCGCCTCTCTCTGCTAATACAGCTCTATTTCGTAGCGTTGATAAATCTAATAAGCGTCGCGGCCGTCATGCAATATTAAGCCGCGTCACTGTTGCTAACACGCCCAAAGCCACACCCACTATGCCCCCCATTGCCATTGTGCGCACCTTAAAGGTTAACGCAATGCAAAAGTTGCCACATTGTTGGCGGTAAGAGTTTCACTTAAATTTTTAAAATACATTTGTTTTTTTTTCCTTCTTAGCCTTCTTTTCTAGCAGTTCTTCAACTTCCCCTTCTTCTCCTTGAACCTATGCAACACTGCACATTGCAACTTTTTATTATTGTATTAGCGAAAAGTTTTTTACGCTTTTACTTTGCCTTGTGCATTGCTTTTTCCGCTTATCCAGTTAGCCTTTCCAACATTCCATAGTTCGCGGGATCTCGGAAAACATTGTTTTATCCAGCAGCTGCCATCAAGTTGCCTTCTATCCAGGCATTAATAAAAGGTAAGTACTTGATACAAGGAATCCAGGCACTACAAAATCGGGTATTGTTAATGATTACTAACATAAATCGCCATAATAAGACTTCCAGTAAATAACGCGATGAAACCTTGTAAGTAATCAACTCAATTGGCTACAGCTACAGTTTGATACTCTATTGATCTGACCTTATCATAGACCTTTTTACTTGGTAATTGACTGAAAGACAAATTCTGGACCCGACTGCATATCCTGGAACTAGCAACCATGAATCGATGGTAACATTTCTTGTTCATTCCGTAATGCCTTATCTATGGTGTCTAATTTCGATTAATTCAGTGTGCAGCTCAACTGAAACGTAAATGAACAAAGCGCAATGCGCCTTCAGGTATACAGCAAAAGAATGAGTAAGAGAATGAGTGGGAAGTTTGATAAAAATGTATTATAATTCAGAGGCATTCTAATTGATGGAACTGAAGGGGGGTAACCAGCAACCAGCACCAGTAAGAGAGGAGAGTGAGAGCTTCTATCAGCAGCATCGGGTGTTGATTGTGCTAAATAACTGCACAACAATGGCGCCTAAGTACGTTGATAGAAAAGTAATGAAAAGCAGTCGAGCACGACGGAGAGAACAAGAAAGGGGACGAACTGAACAACAGAAGTGAAGTGGGATTAGGAGGTAAAGCTGAAGGCTGGAGGCTGGGTAACTGATTGGTAGCGCCAACAAAGGCTAATTCGAACTGCTTTGGCTGGCTGCACAACTACACAATAATTGGTAAAAGTCCTTGGTAGGGAAGGAGCGAGGCAAGGAGACGGCATAGAAAAGAATAGAGAATGAAAGCCAAAACAACACCAAAAAGAGAAAAAAAAAACAAAAAACACGAAAGCAAATCGAAAAACAAAAGACGAAAATTGTGTAAAGTGGTTTTATGGAGCAACAAAATAGAAAAATGGGATTTACCACATACACACAAACATAGACACACACACACACACGAAAACAGCTTGGCACTTGGATTGTGGCTAAGAAGCGAATGCCTTAAGGTTAAAGTAAAGATTGCTGCAGCGGCGGCTCAAATGGATTTACGTGTTGCGAATTTTAATTAAACGATAAAAAAAGGGCCAGCAGACATTCTCTGCTCTACCCAACCGAGCCTTCGTGAGAGATGGCAATGGATGACCAGGCGCACTGCGTGTGCTTAGCACAAATTTATGGGGCCAGTCGAAGGAGAAGAAGAAGATTGAGAGTGGCCAGTGGAGTGTGGAGTGTGGAGGATGCAGCAGCAGCATCATTTGGTCAAACCAGCAAGCAAGCTGACTTTGTTGGTTTTTTGTTTCATTATTTTTTGCTTTTGCTATTCATTGCCCGCCAGCCGGTGTAAAATTTAATTTACGAGCTTGTATTTTCAATATGGCTGAAAGAATAAAAAGGGAGAGAGAGAGAGATAGAGAGAGAGCGAGAGTGAAGCTCTTAAAAGTGATTAACATTAAATCATATACATACAAGGCTCGAGCCATATCTTTGTCGGCCACCTGACCACCTAACCACAAAGTTCACACCGCCTGCCGCAAACAATTACATTTTGTGCACGCGCCCTTCATTCATTCATTCATTTTCACGCACGTACGACTTTTCGCACACAATTTTCACCTTGCGGTCGGTCGGTCGGACGGTCGGTCTTGCAGCCTTGTCTAGCAAAAGAAGTAAAATGGATATACTAATAAAACGCAAAAGCATTTACAGCTACGCATTTTGTTTGCTAATTTCACAGCGACGGCTTATCAACGAGCTGCCATTAGGCCAAGACACCAAAAACACAAGACACACACAGAGAATTGACACCGCCATGCTCCATGCCCCATGCCCCATGCCCCATGCCCCACACTGTTTGTGGGCGCTTGAACTTTTAGCAATTTGTTTGATTTTGTGCTTATTGGATGCGCGTTTTGCATAAGCAATAAACATAAATTATTGACAAAGCGATGACCACGGCCAAAAACATGCTGACATTTATTTATGCCCATAACTCATTGAAATCGAGAAGTGAAGAAGTGAAGAAGAAACATGGAATGTTCAAAAGTATGCCATAATATTCGATTCGAATGGAATAAGTAACTTCTGCAGTGACTATAAACTTGCTATAAACTGCACATCAATCGTTTGTAATAAATATCCGTAATAATAATAATTGATAATCCGTTAAGTCATCATTTTCAATCTGTTTCTGCTGGCCATCATCAGAAAGTTTATTCAACCATTGCCATATGTGTGTGTGTGTGTGTTTGTGTCTTGACCATTGCGAATTTCCGTTATTTGCAATCTGCCTCTGATTAGTTTTCATTTTGTTGCACCACTTGTTGATTACTTTTAAATGAGTTTTGCTTGAGGGCAGTTCATCTTAGACTTCATCGTCAACGCCATCGCCATCGCCATCGTCATCGTCATCGTCATCGTCGCTGTTGTCGTCGTTTGCTGGCGCGTTGATTGATATTTACGCGCGTTTGATTGAAGTGTAATCAGCAGTCGCTTCGTTGGGCAAAGAGCAAAATAAGAGACAGAGAGAGAGAGATAGAGGGGTGAAGTGGCATGTCGTAAGTATTAGCAGCAAAATGGAATGTAAGTGAGCAAATCGTAATTAAAATTGCGCCAAGTGCAAAACAACGCAACAAATGATGCTTCAAGGCACACAACAATATGCATTAGTATATATGTGTGTGTGTGTGAGTGCGGGTGTGTGCAAAGGATGAAAAGGGTCAAAGCACTCAAATGGCACGCAATCCTGCCTTCAGTCCAACTCGAATATCAGCAGCACGACTACTGACTGGAGACTAGAAACTGTTGACTGTTGACTGATGGCAATGACGTTGGGACGCCCAACGAACGTGGATGCAATGCAGCGCTGCTAATGAAAATGGTTGCATAAACAAGCGCAGCGAGCACATAATGAACAGCATGAGCAGCGCAGGCAGCCAAGCAGACAAGCAGAAAAGCAAAAAGGAGGCAGCACTCGGCAGGCAACAGAAGGCAACAGATGGAGACGCCTCCACACAACAAAAGATGAAAGCCGCGTTGCCACTCATAAATTTATGCGAGTGTGTGTGCGAGTGTCTGTGTGTGTGCTGACAAATGGGAGACAAACAGGAGACAAACAAACAAAAACAAAAACAAAGACAAACAAAACAGACAAATAGACAAATAGAGAGCAGAACAGAGCTGCCATCCACTCGTGTGCTGCCTCGATAGACAAAGCGTTCTATGGGCACAGTTTGTCAGTCATTCAGTCAGTCAGTCATTCACTCTTTCAGTCCGTCCATTCGTTTGTCAGTTTGTCCGTTTGTCAAGCACTCAGACGCCTGGGCTGTAAATCAAAGTGAAAAGCGTGCTAATTGCATTAAAAGCATATAAACAAAATTGAATGCAAGTGGCTGTCATAAATAAAAATTCCAACAGCTTGTTCCCCCCGTACCACGCGTTTCTACTCATGCGGGATACGAATCCCTTTTATGCGCTCCCCACTAGGCCCTGGGCTCTGGAACTACCTTTGGCTTTGGCTCTGGATGTCCTTTTGTGCATATGCGCTCTGTGAAATTAAGCAAATAAGCACGAGCTCATTCTAAAAGCCGTAACAACTTTGCAGACGGAATCTCTCTCTATTCATAATTTTTTAATTGCTACAACAAACTTTTAATGCGCCACAGCTTGGCCGAGATTCAAAAGCCAACTCAGGCTTTTTTCTTTCCTTCCTTCTTTAATTCAATATAATCGGTGTTTAGTTTGTTACTTTTTGTATTCCTTTTATGAAACTTTTACGCTGATTAACTTCTATCCAGTGAACCAGTCACGAACTAAACAATCAATAAAATCCATGATATACCCGATAAATATGCTGTATATGTTACGATAGATTGTGAATTCGGATATCAGAAAACATTGTTCGTTGTGTATTTGTGTGTCTGTGTTGTGAGAGGCAATCACGACCGCATTGCTCAAATTCAATCGCACCTTGTGTTGATATATGCCACGTAATCAAATGTTTTAAGTGCATGGCACACGCAGCCCCGACCCTGGCCGTAGACAGAATGTGCAACCCACTCACTGAGAGCGCCCTGTCGTCAAAATAAATATGGCACATTAAAAGCAAAAAGCGAATAGAAAACGAAGAGAAGCTTTGACATTCGCATAGCCAGCAAATCCGACGAGTAAATATAATAACAATAAAACGAACACAGCCAAGGCACAAGCGCAAACAACAATAAAAAAATATATATGTATATATTTAAATATATATAACGACAATGAGAAGCAAGGACAATTGCTGACAGCGACAGCGACAGTTCCAGTTTCAAGTTGCAGTTATGTAAAAAATGAAGAAAAATGTGTTGCCTACTTTTTAGGGCAATGCCAAGAACCGCTTTGTTGATTCATTTTTCACTGCATTTTATTTTGTAAAGACTTAATAACATTCATTATTACATAATAATTTACACAGCTAAACATATAATGATCTCTTAGCTTAAACTTAAATTCTTACAATAATTTGGTTAAGTATATTTTTGCAAATTTCGATCTAAGACTAAATACATTCAACAATGTTTGCATATTTTCTCTTCCAGATATGCAAAGGATATGCACATGTTTTTTTGTTTGTATATGTGTGTGAGTATGTGTGCGCTTAAGCTTTAATGTTTTTAAAGAAGATGAAGAAATAACTGTACAAGGTATGTCTACTGTATAGAGCTTATTCTGTGGAAATGTACAGTTTACTTAATTGGGCTAAGTTTTCAGCTATTATTTAATATGTTTTATTTAATTATTGAAAATCGTTCACTGCACAAGCTGGAAGTATTTGAAAGTATGTTAAAACTTTATTTTACTGCTGCTCAAATACAAACCTGTCATTGATCTTGAATTATTTGTTGTTTGGCTTATGGCTGATAGGTTACAACAATTACGCATTTTAATACAATATAGACATTATTCTTTGTTTTTTGATTCGCTATTTTTGTTTATTCGATCTTAGCTTTAAAGCAAAATATCTTTATACTTTTCTATTTGCAGTAACTGGATTGATTTTTATTATTTTCACTTACGCCTAGTCTAGTAGATTTGGCTACTCATATCATTAATTAATTTTAATATATTGTTGAATTTTCCTTCAATTTTATGTTATTATAACAATTTTGAGCAATGTCTTAGCCAGTTTTAAAGGAACAACTATCGCCCATCTCTCCTTATCCCACACAAAATCGCCATCGAATGGAAGATATATACGCTCTCTTTCCTGCTTAACTTTATACAATAGCTAAACAGCTACTACTTACTTAAGTTAATTAACCGCATGACATATGCTGCGTATACTTTATGTGTGCATATTTTGTTTGTGTTCTGTGTGTGTGTCTGTGTTTGTTTGCGTGCAAAGTTGAAATATTTACAAGATTTTAATGAGTTTGGCGTTGCTTGCAAAGTCTTTGCGTACAAGTGCAGTAGGGTATCGTTGTCGTCGTCGTCGTCGTCGGGGAGGAGAAAGAGGAAGGGAGGGAGGAAGAAGAGTTGCTGTTACTGTTACCATACATCTTCGTTAATTGTTATCTGCTCGGCGTGGATGCGCTTAATTGGGCCAACAGGCAGCGGTCATGTTGGCAGCAGCCGCAGCTGTTCGCCCCATTGCTTCTGCTGGGCGTGCGTGCGAGTTTTGGTGGTGATATGGGTGTGGGCGTGGGCGTGGTTGGCTCAGCACACAGAGCGGCGGCAGCATTACACAGAAATGCTATTAAGACAGGCAACGCGTACAGCGAAATGCGTGCAATGGATTTGGACGCTAATATCCGTGACCAGCTCATGGATGTGGACACACTGCAGCTTGATGATGAAGCTGCGGCTGCGGCTGCGGCAGCGGCTGCTGAGGTTGCTGCCGCAGGGCGACGACTCTTCTTGAGTTGCTTGTCTGCTATCGGGTGCGTTATGAATAGACAGAGTAGAAGGAAGAGAATAGAGAAACGAGAAACTGTTGACAACTGTTGCGCTATGTTTGGGATGATGATTGATGATTGATGTTTGTTGACTACTCACCTTCCAGCGATTTGTCCTGCTGCTGCTGTCTCACAGTCTCCCTGGACTCTAGCACTGGTATACGCTGATGCTTGTCACTCTCCACGCTCTCCTCGTTGCTCTGCCAGTATACAGAGGAGATTTTTGCGACACACTGGAATAAGAGACGGTATCGTTATGGTCTCTCTGTCTGTCTCTATCTACTGGGCAGCTGTTAACTGACTCATGAAATCTGTGTTGGACACTAAGTGAAAACGTATCGACCCAGGAAGGCAGAGTCCAGTGCATTGACGGCACACTAAAAGTTTTATACTTTCATTAACCGACGTACACGCGCTGTGCTGATAACCCAAAACGACCCGCATATGGAAATGGGCGGCATGACCCATGGACAGTGACCAGAGAGAGTCGTTCTCGGACATATCATAAAAAGTCGTGCATGAAATTTTTGTATATGTGTATGTGGCTTTTACGACACACACTCGCCCCCGCCCCCGCTGTCAGATTGTAATCAACATGCGCGCTGTGGTGTAATGTTGCCGCAAATTGAATAAAAACGCTCATACATTGGCGCTGGCTCTCTCAAACACTCTCTCTTTCTCTTTCACTGTCTAGCTGAGCGAATGTAATGTATCAATTTCAGGGGTCATAATCAGCTTAAGGCCGATCCGGTCAGCAATAACTCACCTTCAACTTCATGTCGCCATGCTTGAAATGTCATCCGCGCACACGAAACTCCAAGCCAAGCCGGGCAACTTCCAGCCCCTCGCGACCCACAACCAGTGGCTCGTATGGCCGGAGCAGGGAACGGTTCGCGTGCATACCGTTAATCAGCCAGCTGAGATGGCAAACGGGCTTCGATGGCGCCGAAGTGCAATTGACGCGCACCACATCGCCAATTTGGTATCGAGGCTGACCGCCGGTGATTTGTGGTCCATGCTTGGGCGTGACTGCAACGAGAAATAAGTTCCGAGACAGACAGATAGTGTGTGGGTGAGTTTATTGGTCACATCGATTAGCCATTATATATAGTGAATTTTTATAGTTGGCAGCGCCAAACTCAATCTAACATCGAACATAACAAAATAATGAAGCGTAGAGCTAGAACTTTTTTACTACTATATATAATCGGATCGTATCTATCGTAATGAAGTATTATTTTAAAGGTCAACGCGTAATCAAAACAAATTTGCTTATTAAAGATTAATCGATTGTGATAAAGTTATGGCAGTATTTGGTCGTTGATTGTTCATATTTTACAGTTTTGAAAGCAATAGCGAATTCCATGAAATTCCGTTAAATTCATTAATGCTCTTTTATGTACCATCAAACAGGAAGAGCATAAAAACTGTGGCCACCCTGAAACTGTTTTTCTGGTGCTCACTTTTTGCATGGCAGCAACAATGTGCGCTGGAGTGTTGGCAACAACAATCGCAAAAATGCATGTACAATTTTTGCACGGTCGTTGTTTGTTTTTGCAAAGTTGTTGTTGTCGTCGTTTTTACTGTTGTCGACGTGCATTGTGTCTGATTTTGACCTGGATGTTTGCCAATTGGGTCAGTCAACCAATGGACAGTAAGTCGGCCATCTATCTACACAATTCGACTTAAATCGAAATCCTTACAATAAATCTAATTAAATTAACCGATTTTAGTTGTCAATATTTAAAGTTTCTTTGGGAAAACTATTCTTTTAAGAAAGTTCTCAAGTCATATGTCTGTGATATACTTAAAATTATATCAAATACTTTTGTGTACTGTTTTTCTTTTCTTATTTGTTTTGTTCTGATTTCAGTTTTCGTGCTGTTCAGCTACATAAATTATTATTCTCTCTCCTTTTATGAGACATGACTATATTTTGCTCGCTCGTGACATTGATTGAGCTGTTTTGATACTTTCAATATTTCTTTTCTCATTCTATGTTTATTCGTTCTTTTGTTAATATGCTCTATTTTTGCTTTTCCCCCTTTTCTTTATTGCCATTACAGTCATTAAGCCCTCTTTATAGCACATTTTTTCTGTACTCTTTTCAAAGAAGGGATAGAGCAACTGAACCCTTTTGTGTTGGCCAATTGGCTATAATTGTTGTCCATTTTTATGGAGCTTATATTGTGTCCAACATTGTTTGTCCGATTTCTAATATAGAACCATTTGCTGCCCCTGCCCCAATTGCTTGGTAATCTCAAAAATATACACAAATTTTCCAGCTTACATCGACAAAAAGGCCGAAATCAAACTCTAAAAAAAAGGGGGAAAAAAAACCATTTACATACGTATTGATATCTCCTGTATATACATACAAATATCTTGTTTCTCGTTAAGCAAACAGGAATTCAGCTGGAAGCTCATGATAATCTAATTAAGTGTGCAATGTTAGTTTTGCTTCCGTTTGTACTCTCTGTCTGTTTCTGTTTTCAATTTCAATTTCCGCGCCTGTACTTCAACTATCCTTTTTTTGTTGTGTTGTTGTTGGTGCCAGGCGCCGCATCAGAAGCTATCAAAACCATCTGATCCGACTAACTACTAACTGGGTCAACAGTGTTTGTGCCTCGTCATTTTGCTGTGCGCCAATAATCGCATTCAATTATTTCAGCCACAACGCACAACACATACACATAGAGACATTCGAATATAAGCCTGAATACATACTGTCGCATTAATTTCAATATTACCGGCTAATTTAAATCATTTGATTTGTGTTTTTTTTTTTCATTCTCGCGTTCTCTTTTCCTATTTTGCTCTGCCATTAACAGGTGATTCATTAACTTTATAGATTTGCAAAGCAGAGAGTCGCTGCTATTGCTGATTTAATCCGCTTAGGCTTGAACCAATCCAAGTTGCGATTCAGATCGCTTGGCAAACATTAAAGTCAAGCATTATTATGTAATTCCCCTAGCAAAACGGAAGCGTGCAGCTCTGATTACTCTGATATGCCACCCTTCGATACCTCTCCATACCATACCATACCATACATATATATAGAAGTTAGTTATAGGCCCAGTTAGTTAGTTAGCCTAATTATGCGATATACACAGTTTGATAGGAGTCTCCCCCGTCGTGCCCACCTTTCGGAAATGAACACAAAATTGCCTGGGGACTAACAATTGAGCCCCCAATGCTGATGTCAATGATAATCATAATGATGTTGGCAAACGACAATTCCCATTCCCACTCCCACTCTTCTTCCTTGCTGTTTGCTGTTTACCTTCTACGGCTTGCAATAAATGAACATTAGAAGCAGACATTCAGTTTATTTACAACTGCATTTCGTATTCATTTGACTTGCAAAAAGAGAGCAAGAGAGTACAGTGGCAGAGTATTTAATGGGATGATTATGGTTATGGAGATTAACATAACTTTGTAGACTGCCATGAGAGAAATCAATATTGCTCTTCATTTGTTCATATATTTGGGTTATTAAGTAGACTAAAAGTTTTGTGTAGCATTTAGGCAAAAGTACTCGAAGGGTACTCAAAGTTCGTAGTGGCTTTTCCGTATCAACATTTGTGCATATGTATGTTTGTGTCTGTTAAGCATCAAGTTGGTAATAACCGGAGAGCAAAGTTGAAAATGGTTGGCAAAGTGCGAGTGCGAATGCGCCGAATAGTAGCGAATAGCAACTGGGATTTATTTCTGACGTGGCTTAGCTTTTGGCTTTTCGCTGTTGCTGTTTCTGGCATTTCAACGGCCGATGCGGCTGTTATTAAACACGTTTATTCTAAGTTTTCCCCAAAGCACTTTTTCATATTGCGTTTTTTGCCATATTTTCCCCATGTTTTGTTGGATTGCGCAAAAATTTCAAATTAAGTTGCAGCACAGCAAACCTCGCCATGCTCGCACCGCCCCGCCCACCCCACTCCGCCCCGCTACACACAAATCCCAGCTCCCCTCAAGCCGAATAGTCGGATTCAGGTCTGGAGCTGTAAGTGAGCAACTGAATTGCATCACGTACATGGGCAATTTGCCAGCAAAATAATACAAAACATACATACACACAGATATACATAGTATATAGCGCACGCAGACAGATGTGCAGACCGAGACTATACATGTATATATGTGTGTGTGTGAAGGTTGTTGAACGCTGTCCAACTGGCCAAGTGGCTGACTGCGTAGCCTTGCAAGGCATGTTTTCATTTTTTTTTATTTTTTATTTATTTTTTTTCGCTTTTTTTTGGTACAGGTTTCATGCTTGAGAATTTGTAAATCGCAGCGAGAAACAATGCCAAAGCATAAACTAAATAAATGCGAAATATTTTATACACACATATGAACGTTATCTATGCATGTGTTTACTCTATAGAAAAGGAAACAGATTACTTTTCATCGGTTTTGCCATGCTAAGCAATTAATCTTGCTGTATGTACAACGGCTGTTCTCTTCTGTTTTTTTGCTCTTTCGCACACACTTACCCACAACAATCATGTCCTCGTGACCGGAAACTGTCTGGAACGAAGGCGCCTCGCCGGACACTTCGCACCGATAGCGACCCGTCGACTGTAGGCTGACCGAGCGCAGGACAACAGCAATGTCCGTTGAGTTTTGCAACTGTAAGCAAATAAAAAAAGGAAAAACACACATATAACGAATATGTTAAAAAGTGAAAGGCGAATTCTTTGAGTGGGTCGAATGTGGCACAATTGGAGAAGCTAAGTTGAGAACCTTACTGATTTAATTTAAATAATCATTTTTTACACATTGCCCTAACCGATACAGAAAAAAACTACAATTTTAGGGTAGCATCCATTACATCAATCGATCGAGTTGATTATATAGCTCAAGACTCTCGGTGGCTTCATCTTTTTCATCATCTCCTTCATCATTATCATCTCCATCATTATCATCATCATCATCCTCGTCATCATCACCATCATCCTCATCATCGAGATCATCTTCATCATCGTCGTTAAATGTGGCTGCAGCCTCAACCAAATCTTCCATCTCCTGACCGCTTACTGGCATCGCAGCGTCCAGTTGCTCGGGTGTGCCATCAAAGTGTTCCATGGCCGCATGCAGCTTTGCCTGACTCTCTAGGTGCAATATGCTGTGATCCTTATCAATCTTACCCAGACGCATTCCAGCCTCAATGGGATTGCTCTTGGGTTGTCGTATCATATTGGCAATCATTTCGATGGCATCTTCTTGATCAAGTGGATGGACACATTCCTCCAGAGTCTTGAGTACCTTTGATTTCTTCTGAGAGAACATTTTTACCAACTTCCGAATGTGTAAACGATTGAGTTTGACTCTGTATGTATTTCCTGCCTAAATGTCTGCCAGTTTGAATGACTGCTACAACTGCCTGCTCGTTTTTACTTTGACACGTCGTCGTCAAGCAAATGGAAAATACTTGCCTACTACTGCGACTACGACGAAATTGAGTCATCGCATCGAAATGAAATCAGATTAGCTAGAACGACACATGCAGCGGGGAGGAGAGGGGAAGAGAAGAGAATTCACTTACCTCTACATCGACACCGGGCAGCGGAAATACCTGTCCAGGCGGCATGTCACGTGGCACATAGCGATAGAATTCGAATCCATCCTTATACCATTTCACTGAGTACAACGACTCACCATCCAGATCGAACTTGCAGCCTAGGACGGCATCTTCGTGTCGCATTATGTGCTTTGGTATGCGAATCTCCGTCATTGTCAGACCCTCCACTGCAGAGAAAGAGAGAGTATTTGGTATTTAAAAATATATGTATGAAAGAAACTCTAGACGATTAAGTAAGTTTATAGGGCGTTGTCTTTTTTTTTCCATTTTTTTTTTTTGTGGAGCGCTTTAACCAGGCATTAGAACAATGATGTCGTTTCTGTCTCTCAGTTACTTGCGCTTGCGGCTCTTTTAAGGTCTTCAGCTCTTGAGCTGTTCTCAATGCCAGCCAGGCCCATAAATAACCCGCAGCAAGTGCATAAAAGTCAAGGAAATCGAAAGAAATTCGCAAGTCGGGCCAAAACAATGCGCTTTTGTTTAGTCAACACAATGCGAACGAACCAACTACCAACTACCAACCATCCAAGCAGCCAAACAGCCAAGCAGCCAACTTGAGGCGTGCGAAACGTGCTCTAGCTCTTACAATACGAATAGACTGGTAGACTGGGAACTTCTCGCCAGGGGCTGCTCAATAGGATGGCTATGCAATTGAACGGGTAGGGGGTGTAGTATGTGCATTGTGCGCCACTCGAGACAACGAATGAAACGAAACGAAACGAAAAGTTGCCGACTTTTAAACGTACACACCACACAAAAGCCCATAGGTAGGCTTAGACAATTTGGGTCAAAGTTATGGCACGAAAATCAAGATATGAAATTAATATTGCACCAGAAATGAACACTGCATAAAGGCTGAGATAGAAAAATGATGAAGTACAAGAATTATGAAGAAGAATGAGTTATATTCATTTTGAAAGACTATAAGAAAGTTTTCGTTAGTTAGTTTTAGTAGAAAATATTCATTCACTAAGATGTTTTTATTTTTTTACTTACGCACTTGTCAACAAGTCGATAAAAGTTTGAAGAGGTGACGTTTGCCATAATTTAGCAATCAACCTTCCTGGGAATTCCTCAAAGCCATTAGGAAGTTAAAAGTATATTACCATATGGCTTATATTTATATTGTGCTTTGAAAAGAATTCTAAAAGTACCCCAACGAACGCACTGCTGTGCGTTGGCATTTGGCTAAAAATAAATGCACATTTTCATAAAGCCACAGAAAGCGGCAGCATTAAAGGCATTTCACATTTTTGTGTGATTTCGACTGAACAAGCCAAGAAGCACCACCCAACCACCAACAGAACCACCCACTTTGCCTTTGGCGGCAAAATAAACAAGTACAAAGCGTGCAACGACAAAGGCAAACAGCCGCCATTGAAGCCCCGACTATGACGCCGGCCTGTTTCCAGAATTGGTCGCTCCACCAGGAAAATGTCGCAGCCAGCAGGCATTCGGAGTACAGAAGCAAAAGTGCCACCGCCAACTCTTTTGAGTGCAGCTCCGTTTAGAAGCGGCGGCGACATCGTTTTTTTTCCTTCTTTCTTTTTTGTGCGTGGCGAAGACTTTGAGCTCAGTATTTATGACATAAGTATGATTTAGTATTATGCACTCTCAACTTTCTCAACTCCCACAGACTCTCTCTGCTCTCTACTCTCAACTATTCAAGTCAAGTACTCTAAAGAGTGCCTCTTCTTTTTCTTTCTTTCATTATCGTTGTATTTTAGAAAAGATTTTGCTTTGGCAGTGCAACTGCTTAGATTTGTATAAACTATTTAAACTTTATAATAGAATATGTTTAAATATTATTTCTAGCAATTAAGGAGTGTAAATTACAATTGCCTTGACTTTTTTACAAACGAAACTAAGGTTAAAATAATTTCATTTAATTGATTGCTGAACAAGTGAATATGTTGTCGTTGATCCAAAAATAACGATAACAAATGTCAAGTGAGGGCTGTCTCGACGGTCTCGCAAGCTATCAAGACAAGAGCTGCTGCTTCTGCTACTTTGATTGAAAATCAAGGGCAAACCTGACTAATTATTTAGCCAAAGTCTGGCTCAAAATGCCAACGTGCAACATGGAAAGTTTTGCCATCAAACGCGGTGCTTAATTAAGAAATTCCTTGAAGCAGTGTTAAGGGGGTAGGAAATAGGTAGTTGGAACATAGTAAAGTATAGATGAGTATAAAGTTTTCCATTTGATGTCGTTTAAACGCCACAGTAACGATATAAACATTATAACTCCAGCAAATAAAGTTGCCACAAAAGTTTCTTGCTTAATTATTGTCGATTTTTAAATGATTTAATTTTCAGCCCCAGGCTTTAAGTGTCAGACGCAGACAAAGCCACACAAAATTGAGTTAGTTGGTTTTTCAGATGATGCAGCAAGTGTCAAATGCAGAAACTCACAAGTTTCATTCATTTTGAATACAACATCAAAAGCATTAAACATATCGGTTAGACACATACAATAGAAATGAATATTTTTCTGCCCAAGCGGTTTTGAGTTTGGGATATATATTTATGTGAATTCAATGAATACAAATGAATAATCGCTCCATTTATGGCTTGCATAATAATGCCGTCGAGATGATAGTTTAGACTGATTGGATGGATCAGTTGGAGCGAGCAAATAAAAAGATGTTTTTGCATGTTACCCAAATCGCCTGCAGCATCAATACGCATCAATTCAAGCCCCCTACTAGCAAGAGAACTTGTCTCGGTATGAGACAGACGCCTGGAACGTGCTTAATCTGCAATCAGAAGCGGAAGTTTGTCTCTCTGTCTGCAGCGAGTACAGCTGCAACAACATCGGCATCTGCGACAGGCCTTCTATTGTCTATGCCACACTCTCTATGCCCCCCCATATCCTACGTCCTTGTATGTGTGTACGAGGCTCTGTCTGTGTCAGGCTCGTTTTCTTTGACGATGAGTGCGTTCTGTTCTCTATCTCTTTTTTTTTGTCATTCTCGTTAATGTTTGTTACTGTAACATGAAGCACGTTTGCTCGCTCCTTTGCTGCATTGCAGGCGCACTTGCATTTGCATATTCGGTGCATTCTGTCGCCGTCGCGTCGAAACTTTGTCATCGATTTGAGGAACTCCACCGAATTAATTGCAGCAACATAAACATCTTCACTGGGCATAACAAAATCACCGTTACTTCGGAACAAACTAGTCTCTTTAGTTCACAATCATTAATCAACATTTAGTGCGTGTAAAATTTGTTAGAAACTGTGACAATAAACAAATTGGATGTGGCCAAATATACATATTTTCTTTAATTAGAATATTAATTAAAGCTTGTACACATATACATTTCAAACAGTTGTAATAATATAATTAAAATTCATTTGGACTTGTAAATTGGCTTGCAGCAAAAAGGGGACGCAATCGACCTCAGCTTATTCCATTATAATAACAATAACAAAACCGAAATATGAAATCGATTAATTCAATTAAATTGAAAACATCAATGTTGCTGCCATTGATGATTAATTACACTCCCAGTCATATACAACGGAACGAATGTACATGACATACACCTGTGGCAACATGTAAAATAACGTTGCAACAACTTCAAAATATATACAAGTTCAGTATTTTCCTCGTTAGAGGCATGATGGTCTCATTAATATGCTTAAATACTCGTATGTAATTGATTAAAGCGATTTATCACAATTTTGGCCAACATATTTTCCTAATACATTTTAATCAGTTCGGCTTTAATATAAACTCAACTAAATAATCAACAAAATATATATTTCGAAGGCTCTACTTTTCATTAACTGACAGCTGGTGTGATGTGATGTGGTCTGCGTGCCGCTTAACATTATATTCATGTACTATACGGCCAAGAAATAAGTATGTGCTGGCCAGCTTTGGCTCTTGTTTGATTACATTTGGCAAGGAGAGTGTGCGCCACGTTTGCTTAATTTCATTATTGTTGCTCACTTTTCTACAACACTCTCTGCTATATTTCCTAGTGCTTGCCACGAACATGTTGCGTACGTGACCTCATAATAACGGTAAGTAAGATTTTTATCTATAATTCAGTGGACGCGCTTTCCGAGCCAATTAAGTGGTCGACAACAACAGTAACATTCTCTCTCTCTGGTGTACAGTAATAATCATCATTTTCATTTTTTGTAGCCTGTCTAGACGAAATTGTATTTATCAGTTATTATTTGCTTCTTTCCTCTCAGGAAATGTACAAAAAAAGCAGTGTTCCTAATGGTAAACATACGCTTTGACAACTTTTCCCGGTTCCAAGCAAAAAATATTAATGATGGAACAAAAAGTTATATTTACGTCATTAAATTTTGTCGTGCAAGTTTTGTTTAGAAAAAACTATTTAATTAATAAAATAAACATGAACTAGAAGATACTTAAGTTAATTCCCGAGAATATAAATAGCGTATACGCCACGTAATCATATTAATGAGCTTACAAAAGTGGTTTTTACTTAAAGCGTAATTTATCTTATATATATTATTTCTTTCTTTCTGTTTTTAGAGAAGAAACTTTGTATCAATATCTGAGTATCTAAATGATGAAGCCGCGTTCAGACGCCAGTTGATTTTGTTTATATTTTCAAGTAGTTTGATGAACTTAATTAAAAATAAGTAAGCCAAAGTTCAGATTAATGCGTCAAGTCGGCGCAATGAAACGAAGGTCGTGAAGAGGGTTAAACATGCCACAAAGTTTATCGCTTGCCAATGTCTGCGGAGATTTGAGCGCTTTCGGCTGAACTCAATTGCGATTGGAAGGATACATAGATTCAAAGGGCTTTTGAATCGGAGGCAGTGACTGCGGCGTTAGGCCGTGCCGTTGACTTTGTCAACTGTCAAAGTTGTTGTGGCACCGCGAAGAACTCGGCATGGCCTTAAATCGATTATATACTCGTAAGCAAAAGTATCACACACACACACAGAGAGAAGCTGTTGCCTCTTAAAGGACGCCAAAATGTGGCTGGCAGTATCGGTCGGGCAAACTAATATTGTTGGCTAAAATATTTGCACGCCCCAAACCAATGAAAGTGGGTGGCCGATGGTTGGGGAGGGGTGGGTGAGGCAACGAAAACTTCTTGGCCAATTTTTGTGGGTCTCGTTCGTCGTTTGCCAAAGTTGCTTTGCTAATAAATTAAATAAACATTCTCGGTGTCCGTACCCAGTCCCCCGACCAAACTACTACTTACCGCTGTTGGGCAGAGTTGCCAGGGTTGTCAGAGCGAGTAGCAGCAGCACTAGCAGCAGGCTGTGCAAGGATGTAAACGATGTGAAGGATGTTGTTGTGTTGCATGATGTGGGGCGGCATGCAGAAGAAGACGAAGCTGATGGAGAAGAGAAGCAGCAAGAGCAGCAGCTCAATTGCAGGCAACGGCCACGTCGTCGTCTATTCAAAGTTGCACCCATTTTGTTGCATTAATGTGTTCCACAAACGTATCTTCCCTTCACTCCTCGCTCGCCTTCGCTTTCGGTCTTCTACTTATTTTTGGGTTTCTCTCGTTTGGTCGCTGTTTGTAACACTTTTGGCGCTTTTTCTTGGCCAAGTTTTTCTTTCGTCGGTTCTCGGTTCTCTTGTCGGTCGGTTGGCGCTGGTAAAACTTTAATTTTTCAATTTGTTGCGGAATTTTTGGTTATTTTTCTTTCGCTACAATTTCGAAGCACGCAGCTCGTTTTTCTCGTCTCTCTTTCGACTCTCCTTTGACTGGTTTTACTGCTGTTTTCTTTGCGTCGGTTTAGTTTGCGTCATTTTGTTGTTGTCTCATTTGCGCAATGCAATAAATTTCCCTTGACCGCCAACCTGGGAAAGTGTCACCCGCCAGAAAGTCCTTCTCCTTTTTCTCGATGGCGATGGCGATGGTGTTTTTGTGTTTTTGGTTGTGGCCTGCGTTTTGTCGTTTGCTATTTATTTTTATATTCCATGCGCTTCGTGTTATTTGCGCTTCTTATTATGCGCTATACACAAACACACACCTTCACTGTGTTGCACACATACACAGCATGTAGAGGAGAAAAGTATTCACAGCTATACACATTTACATGCGTCCTGCCCAGTGTTTGCTCAGCAATTTGATTGTTTGTCTATTTGCCCGCGTTTGTCTTTGCTTCGTTTTCCATTACAGTTTTTTCCTTCTTTATACGTTCGTTGTTTGTGTTGTTGATATTCTACTTTCTGTTCGTGCTCGGTTAACGTGTGCACAAATAATTTGAAACATCAGCAAAAGGAAAACCAAATTCGTATCCACAGCTACGGCAAATGTTTAACTGCAAAGAACATATTGAAGAAATTAAATAAGATTAGATTTTTTTCTTTCAAGATTATTTTGTGATGAATTAAGAATGCATTAGGCTAAGCTTTATGGCTTTTACTTCTTATTTACTCAACTTCCCTCTGTTGACTCCGTATGATATGATATGAATTATTAACACTGCAGTTATTTGTTATCCATGCATAAAATTATGAGAATTCCAAGATTTATAATTAAAACAATAATATTTTCCATAGCCAATTAATATCTTGATGAAATGGTGCTTACAATCAAATGAAGTCCAGTAGTCGTAGATGGTCTGCTTAATTTGAGTGCTATGCAATAAACTTAATTAAGCTGCTCAAAAACCGAACGGGCGAATGACACATAAATAAGTGCATTATTTAATAATCTACAATTCGAATTCTTCGAGGCTAAGATATGTGACAACAGCTGTGAATTTTGGTTTACTATTGTGCGTTCGTGTGTGCTATTGTCTATTTGATTCAAATTGAATTTACATAAAATCAATTAAACCAACATAAGAAACCAAACACATTCACACACACACACACATACATGCAGTGGAAAACTTTTCAAATGAAAATCTTGTTTGGTAATTAGAAGCTATGAATAATTTTAGCACCTTGTTGTCAGTCATTTAAAACGAGATTCACGCACATGCCAGCCAAACATTTGAGTGGCTTATGCTAAATAGTTATTTGGACCACACTGCGTATACACAATGTGCCCCAACTCCTACTCACACGCAGTGTATGTATGTATGTGTGCAGAAGTAAATAAGTAGAAGACTTCAGAGCATTTACATAGCCAAGTTCTTGTTTTTGCTCAGGCTTTTGCATAATTAATTATGTGGCTAGAATGGCGTCGCCTTGTTAAATATGCAAATAACTAAGGCACCACCATACCCAAAACCACCATCGCCACCACCTTCACCAATGACAACGAGGGACTTGAAACGAAGGACATCACCTCTTAAAGGTCACTCACACCCACACACATGAGGATGCTGCCGCTGCTACCAGTTTACCAAGTCTGTGAACACATTTTTGCCACAAGCTTCGTCTAATGAAATTAAATTACGCATACGCCACCGACTAACGCACCTTCGCATCTTAAATGTTTGCTTTAAAAGTGACACGTTGGCAAGCAAAAAGAAAAAAGCTCGAAAAAATGTAGATATTTCAATTGCCGTGCTCATTGGTTTGCAGCAGAAAGCCACAGCCACAGTCACAGCACAAAACATTTTCACACACACACAGGCTGAAAGAGAGACACTCGAATTGCGAACTGTTATGTCGGCCAAGCTCAGTTGAATGAAGCAATGAGTGAATGCTTGCACTGTTTGACTGCTTGGCTGACATTTATTTTTCTGCCATCTGCTTCAGTATATTTTTGCGGTTTGCACTTGGCAAATGTTCGGCTTTTGGATTTAGCTTAAAGTTTCATACGAAACATACAAAGATATAAATTGTGTCAATGGATATTGAATGTGTGTCAAATATTTTTCACATACATTTTCATAAGCTGAATAAAGCCATATTTGGAGCATTTAATGGTCCATCACCCTTGACTCTATTAATGGCATTCAAAGAATAAATGCTGACAAGTCACAAATTGAAAAAAAATTTATTTTTATTCATATTTTAGTTTGGAGCTCAACAATAAAATCTTCACAAAATGTTTACAACAGATATGAAATTAAGTCTTTAAGCAACATTTATTTAAATTGATACAAAACTTTGCCGGGGTCAAACTCAAGCTCAATTTCCGAAAATAATAGCCATATAAATGTACATAGTTTAATGCTGGTGCTTCCAATTTCTAAATTAGCCCCATAAAATATCACAATTTGAGGTAGATAAATGGGGCTTGGCTTTTTCTTTTTTTTTTGTTTTTGCCGTTTTATAGCTAGAATTTCATAATTATTATAATTTATGTTGACACCTGAGGCGCGTGTAAAAGTTCAACTGAAATTTTGTGTGCAGTCCATTACAAAAAATGGTGAATGGTGACCCGCAGTCCCCTTCAACCCATGGGAAATATGGCTTAAATTGTGCGACTCACTGTAATACTCACTTTCTTGATTGCTGTTGTTGTTGTTGTTGTTGCCCGCCTCTGGGCTTTAATATGCTTTGTGGCCAGGAAGTTGACGATGTTGGCAATGAAAAGGCAGCTTTGAGCTGCTTTTGTTATTGTTGGCGTTGTACTCGTTCTTGCTGCTGCCGGCAATTGGCACAAATATTTTTTTTTCGTGCGGTTTCTCTGCACAGAGAAGACAGGCAGGCTGGCAGGCAGGAAGGAAGGAGTGCAGGTAGAGACTGTATTGGCCTAGTCTGGCGCAAAAAGTTACAGTTAGACGGGGTGCCAAGTATTGTGAGCGTTGGCCGCGTGCATTATAATAATAACAAATTATTAGTTGGCACGCACGTAACGGTACTTTCATTCATAATTTATGCATTTTAATTTGTCAAACGAACACACACACACTCACACAAACACACTCCCTTCGAATGTGAAACTCGCAACGGAATGAATGTTTAGCTGCAATCCACTCATACAGTTATTAGTATAACGTGTTGTTGTTATGTTATGTTTGTTTGGTTTTAGCCTCGTCACACACTCGGTATTCATAATTTTAGCTTTTCACTGCTAATTCACGCACTCACACACACTCGCAGACACGCACGCACATGTTGTTCGTTGACGCCGTCGTTGTAGTTGTCGTTGACGTCGCAATCGTCTCAATCGTCGCTTTTCCTTGTCGGTCTCGCAGCGCTTGTCGTCGTCTCAACCACACAGCACCAATAACCGACCAAGACTAAAAGCTTTGCTCTTCTCATTACCTGGTTTCACTTGTTTCACACGCACGATACAATCAAGCAGAGCACAGTTGCAGCGCTGTGGCACGACGCTGGCAACGCTACCGAATGACGCCATGCTAACGGCCAACGACCGGATATCAGGATAAGAAAAAGCCGAGCCAACTTGGCCAGAAAGGAAATACGCTCGCAAAAACCCAATTCGCATTGTCTGAGGTTTCCACAGCACACCACACACACTCAAAGAGAGCGAGTGTGCGTGTGTGTGTGTTTCTATGTGTGTATCAAAACAACGAGAGAGCGAGCCATAGAAATAGAGAGCAAACGAGAGAGAGAAAGAGATAACAGTTGAGAGCAAGTTCAAACGTTACACGAAGTGAAGGTCGCAAAATTGCTCTGTGGTGAAAATTGTTGCTGTTTGCTTACTTTTATGTTTCAATTCCACTCTGTTTGGCAGCTTTAGTTACTTACTGTTAGATGTGAAAAGAAAGAATACTGGGAAATTTTTAGCTGAACAAAATTAATGAACCAGCAATATGAATTTTTAAGTTTTTTATTTATATCTCCTTTGTTGCTCATCATTTATTTGTAGACTAACGTTAATTTAAATTCTTACCATACAAACCTTTGATTTATAAGTTTGCCTACTCATTATAATCGCATAAAAATGTTGGGCGCACTCGTTTTTACACAAACCAGCCAAATGGTAAAACTGATGCTTTTGACTTAATCAAAAAAATAAGCTGAGCAGTTCCGATCCCTTTACGGATCTTATGTTTAATCTACACTACTTATACTTGCTCTCTACTATCATCTGTTAAAATTTTTGTGATTTTCGTAACCGCACGGAGCTGGCTTGCATTATGCATTGCTCTCTAACATGCAAGTGCTTTATAGTATGTTGATACTGTAATGAAATAATTAATTTTTACAATATCAATTCACGAGTTATTTTCCACACAAGTCACACTCACATAGAGGTAAGGTCAATGTTGCATCGACATAATTTTCGTCGATATGTACAAGAACAACAGCAAAAGCAATCACTCACACCGATACCTATACCAAAGCTGGTATCATTAGGGCAGACAAGAAAACTGCTGACCACCGCACACTGTTTTCCTACTGGATTCAAACTTGGCCCACTAACAGAGGCAGTTGTAATAGAAATTTGTTTGTTGTTGCCGTTGCTGTTGGTGTTTCAGTCGTTGTTGTTGCACATGCCAGAAGCAATTTGAAGTTGAGGCAGGCAGCAGTTATCCAGCGCGCTGGCTCATTGACAGTCATAACGCTGAGACGAGTCTCAACTTAAAGCTAATTTGTGCGCAATTTGTGTGTGGCAACAGGAAGCGTGGAGAGAAAAAGAGAGAGCGAAAGACTGCTAGAATGAACAAGAGAGAGACAGCGAAATGTGGAGAGTTAAGAATTTGCACTTTTACTTAAGCAAAAAAGAAAACTTTTACTCTTGGCAGGTTGCAATGCACGCTAATTTTTCCACAAATGGGAGAGAAGAAAATGCAAACGAAAAGAATGCGAAAGGGAGAGAGGAAAAAGGGTGGCAAATGAACTGAAATTGATTGCGTCAACTTTTTTGTTACGCACATCGCACTTGAGTGTGTTTCTGTTTGTGTGTGTGTGTCTCTCTGTTTTGTTTCAAGTTGTTTGCAAATTGCATAAATTTGATTATCGAATAAGAAACTGTTGCTGTTGCTTTGTACTGTCGCTTGCTACTGCTACTCGTAGGTAATAATAGGAACATGTCCTGCTCAATGCTCAGTGGAGGAGGAGTCCTTTTGTCAGTTGCTGGAGCAGCTAAGATTCGTTTAAATCTACGCAATTCGAACTAATTGGCGTCTGGATGCTGTATTCATGAACTGATTGAATCTCTTACGCTTCACAGGCTTCATTATTTAACGTTTCAATTACAAGCCCAAGTGAGAATAGCTGCAAGAAGATACACAAACACACAGACACAGGCACAGAGAGCGAGAGAGAGGGAGACTGAAACCAAGAACTGGCATTTCAAAATCAAATTTGTACTCTTGGCTTATTTCGGTAGATCACACAATGGGTCGTCCATGTCGCCCACAGACTGTCTGAGTGGGATAGTCATCAACGGATTTAGTCAGTTGCAGCTATTTAGTATGTAAATGTGAGCTGGCAAACTGGCAAATAGTATTAGCAGTAGTAGTAGTGTGTCACCCCTCATACCCCTCTATCTCTTACAATCGTCGCATCTACTATTTTGCATACAAATTACTTTTCTTTATGTTTTTGCTTCAGATTTGCAAGGGGCTCTAGCTACTGCTGCCTACAAAATAATTTAAATGTTTCATTTGATTACAAACAGTATTCTGCATAAACTGAGTGCCTGTTTAATTGTCTATGTGTGTGTTTGTGTGTGTCTAACACTAAAGATATATAAATTTATTTGCCTGATCAACAGATAACCGAACACACCAACACTAAACTCAAGTTTTTAGACATTTTTATAGCTTTATTTAACTAAATTTTCATGTCTATGTTGAGTTTAAATCATTTTTAAATGTATGCAAAAAATATGCAAAAACCCTCAAAAGTATGCTATAGTTTTGAAACCCGAAAATTTCATTATTCTGTTGGTACACTTGCTACTTGCAACCAATTGAAAGTGTTGGCAGCAGTAGCCACGCAGTTATAAACTCTCTTAGACTTACACGCACACATTCACAAAGCAACACCCACTCAACAAAGAAGTCGGTCATTGGATTCGCCATACGAAACGCAGTCAGAGCACGCTCACATTTTGCTCATGTTAAGCATTATAACAAAAAACAACAAAAAGAAAAGGGAATAGCACGCACAGGAAAACACACAGAGGAAACCAAATACATACACATACGCATACTAAGTTTTGTTTGTGCCACAGGCGACAAAAGTGTCCAAAAGAGTTTCACCTTAAAGTTAGTTGAGTGTTCAACCATGAACAAATATCAAAATATTTCTACAAATAACATTTTCAAATTCTCAACTTTTATAAATAAAAACTAAATGACTTTGAAACTTTTGTCGGCATAAACTAAATGTGCAGTCCGTGTGCATGTCCGGGTGATGATTACTGTAGCCTATTTACGAGCGTGTGTGAGTGTGCTTGTATGTTTGTGTGTGAGGAGTCATTGCACGCTGGCGTCTAATGATTACAGACATATTATTACTTGACACACAGAGGACTCCAAAATGGGGGCGGACATCCCCGAGCAGACGCAGAGCGATAGAGCAACAATGCAAGAATTTTCTATTTTTCACTGCAATTATCGTTGGCTTTATGATGTGTAAATGCATACAGACCCACACACAAACACACACACAGATACACAGGACATGCAGGACTTATTACTTCACTTTGTCGTTGTTCTTGCCGTTGTTGTTGTTGTTGAGGGAAAAGTTAGGGCGGGGAGTTGGGCAAACATAAAATTGCCATAAAAATAACATTAGATGCCTCGCGGGATTTGCTCATCAGACAAACAATGCGACACTCGCATTCGCACTCGCACTCACACAGAAGCGACACACATCCGTCGAGGAAAAGTTTCAGTTCTGCCCTCCGACTTCCTCCCTACCCCACTCTCCCTTACTTACATATTCTTAGTCTTGGTACAGTCATTTTTTGAGCATATCTCCATGTGTTATGATTGTTTGCATTGCGAGTCTATGTGTGTGTTTGTGTGCGTACAACACTCGAGCGCTCTAATCAATGTGCACCACTGATTAATGTGGAAGCATTCGGCGGCACACATCGTGTGCACCACAATTGCATGGTTTACGGTACAGTTTGTGCCGCTATTTGTAAGCTTGTGGCCGTGGCATATTACTACTGGAGCATTCCAATGCATTGTTCTCAATGAATAATTAAGCGGTTTGCACACATTCATCAGACGCGCAAACACACACACATTGAACCACAAGCACAATTCTACTATCACACCAGCACCACCCCAGTTGGCCGCAGAAGCCACAGCGTCTTTAATTTAAGCCAAAGTCGCTGGGCTCCACTGACTGTGTTTTCTATTAATTTTTCAGCTCGCACAGCAACGCGAGTGTGTTAGTGTGTGAGTGTGTGAGTGTGTTTCCTGAAGCATTACGTATACGACGCATTAGCCGTTCGGTGGGCCAAAACGAAATGGTTGCCATCTAATTTATAGAACGTGGCACATATTTTTCAAGTGCTGGCCAAAAAGCAGTAGCAGTAGCTACAAAACACATTTCGTCACGTTCACCAAATGTAGACATAAAATGGGGCAAAAATAAAATAAAAAAAAAGATGAAAACAAAAACAAAAACAGAAGAAGCGCAAAGAGCATCAATATTTTTCGTTTGCCTTCTCTTCTATTTGCGTGTATTTTTAATTTATTTGCATTTGCTCATTGAAATGCTGCCTGCACAAAATACAAATATACGCCCACAAGACCCCTCCCCTCCACCCAAATAAATGACAATTTATGTGCCAGTTCAACGCACGCCTGTCACTTTTTATATGTATTCTATACTATATAGGTATATTTGGGAGCCAAAAAGAAGTGCCAAAATAAAATATAAAAATATTAAACGAATTTTAACATGCAACTTTTACCTTCTCACCCAAAACCCAAAAACACAAAAAAAACGCTGCTCTGTCCGTCATAAATTCTCGTTATACAATTTAAAACATTTGCTAAACACGCATTTCCGCATGCTACTCCGCCACCTCCGCCATGGTAAGCGGCATAAATTTACTTTTTTTCGGGCTGCCCAATGGTCGTTTTGGTCATAGGGATAACGACGGAGGCGGGGGAGTGATTGCCTGTGGACAGGATAACTTGGTCAGAATTGCCTCTCGCATTCACACAGATAAAATTGTCAATATTTGATGAATGCGTATCGAAATGTACATATAAATGCATAATGAAAATATATGTTTATATACGGACGTATTTTGCACGGTTTAGCGTTTGCTTCTATTTCATAATACGAATCGAATACTACGAAAAAGCAAAAAGGAAATGCCAAAAGTGGTAGAAATATATAAATATATATATGTTCAGAAATTCGTTGATATCATCAAAAATGCTTGGCGCGCATGCAAAAAAATAAATAAAAACATTTTAAGTTAATTTGCCATGAGGTACGAAGTGATCGCATTTGCACAAAACAAAAACCCCTTTTTCATTTATTTATTTTATTTATTACCATGAAATTGGATTGGCCAAATGGCATTTAAAGTTGATTAGTTGGACATAGAAAGCTTAATGTTTGGTTGGCATTTTTTGTTTTTGGTATAAATGATAAAATATTCAACGCTTGTTTCGGTTTATAAAACCTACTCATTTGTTTGACAACCTACTGACATTTAGTTCAAAAGGACTTTCAGGCTGTTCACACTTCGGTTTAAGTAAATCCTCACGCTACGATACTTCTATGTGTGTGTGTTTGTCTGCTCATTGAACCACAAAATTAGTGTGAGTTCATTTGTAGCCATCATCACACCACAAACACAAGCACACACAGACACACACGCAAACATATAAATTTGTATGTATGTGTTAGCCAAAACACTCCAAAACACGTGTCAGCATTAACGCATTGTGGAAATGGAAAACGGACAACGTGCAAGACCGTGAACCTTGAAAATTTATTAACACATGCCAATCATAAAAATCGAAGTAGCAAAAAATAAGCCAATATCGCAAAATCGCATTCAGACAATAGTGAGAAATGTTCCCAAAAATTATTTCAAAAACCCAATCAGCTAAAAATATATTAGCAAAAGAGAAATATAATTGTTTACGATTCTAAGAACAACCTTGCAGGCCTATTTGTGTAGCTATAGCTCAAAATTACAGTCACGTTTTCGATTATGAAAAATGTTATTTCCGAATGCTTCTTTCACTCACATTGCTTGGCGTTGATTATGCACATATTATTATTTATTATATATGTTATTTACAGCCCGCAGACAGCGCGAAAAAAACCATTAGGAACATTTGCACAGACACAAAAATCCGTTGGTAGACTTACGCTGGGTTGCACTTTCAAGGCAACATGTGGCGTATACGTAATAAAATATCAATTGATAAAAAGCCCCAGACCCAAGACATAGCAAGGAGAGAGAGGGAGAGTGAGAGAGAGAGAGAGAGAGAGGGAGAGTGATAGCAGTTGCGGCTTATTTTGTTGAAACTATTAATTGATTTTGTCTAAACGTTGACCAGTCACACCCACATTCGCCCTCTTATCCCTCTTATCGTTCCGTAAACGCACTCACAAAATTTTTGCGGTTTTTGGTGCAACCGAGCGCGGTATTAGCTAAGCTGGACACTGAAACTACTTAACTTTCATGCAATTTACAGCTAAAGTAAACTACTTTCGAGCAGGACCTCAACTCGGTTCACCCGCTCCCCTCTCTCTTCTAATCTCTTGTTACACTGGGCATAAATCTAAGGGCAACCAGTGAGCATTTTGCTCAAAGTACAAACGACAAGCAATTTTATTGTGCTCTGAAGAGTGAGAGAAGGAGAAGGGAGAGAAAAGGGGACACAAACACACACACACACACACATGCAAGCACAATGCGATATGAGTGAGGTTAGTGGCCAGTAACAACGAAATTGCAAAAGGATATGACTTCCACACACACACTCACACACACACACACACATATAGCATGCGGTTTCAGTTTTATGCGTTGGCATGGTTTCTTCCACTGCCACAGCCCCGCCCACTGTCACATAGCAAAGCGCATTAAGTGGAGAAGGCCAAAGGGAAGAAGTGTACAGGGGAGTTGGGGGGTAGTCGGTGCCGGTAGCGGGAACGAGCACAGCTTGATCCTTTTTTATCTTCAATTTGATTTTCATTTTTAATACGAAAATAAGTTTAGCTTAAAATTGAATTATTTGATTTATTTTGTTGGCAAGAGAGACAGCGAGACAGATAGAGAGAAAGAGAGGGAAGGAGATGTCTGCATGTGTATGCAACTGCGTGTGTGTGTGTGTTGTCTCTGGTAAAGTTTTCTTATTTCGGTGCAGTATACCGAAAAGTGCTTCCTACATTTTTGCTGGATATTTTGTCTGCGCTTTTGACTTTGAGCATAATTTAATCGGATATTTGTTTGCTGTTGCTGTTGCTGCCCTTTTATATTATTTAAGTTTTTATATATTCTAGCCAACTAGTTGTTGTTTTTGTTGTTATAGGTTTTTACAGATTCCATTTGCCAACAAGTCCAAAAGCAAACAAAAAAGTATAAATTAAATCCCATATCAAATTTACAAACTGCATTTCATATACATCAACACAAATACTCATATACACTATATATGTACATTTAGAGCAATTCAGGCAGTCAGATTTTTTATTGCCAATCCCAGTGAATATGCCTGAGGCAGATAAAAACAAAACAAAACAAAAGCCACACAAGATTTTAATCATCTTAATTAGTTTACGGCTGCGTTTGCATCTGATTTCCCAGCCAACACACACAAACAGAGACAAAAATATACATATATATGTATGTGAAAACGTGAAAAATTGCCATGTCCAAGAAAAGTCTGCACATGGCTGCAGTTTGTTTGTTGTCTAACGGGTAAGTCGTCATCCTACAGCTGAAGATCTTTGCATAAATATGCGAATATCTCTCTCTCTCTCTCTTTCTCTTTGAGTGTGTGTGTGTGTGTGTTTATTAGCCAAATTGAATTTATGACCTGTGGCGTTACTCTGACTTACACGCACACACTCACACACAGACACATTCATTCATTGAGAGTACTGAATAGTGTTAAGGGTCAGCAGGTTGACTTGCGACATTGTTAAATTTTTGCTTTCTAATGGCCAAAGTGTTGCCAACATAGAGTGTGTATGAGATCCTAACTGCCTGAACGGCATGTGCCTGTCATTTGCCATTTTTGATTGTGTTTTTGTTGTTGTTGTTGCATGACTCTTTGAATATGCCATGTAATGGATCTTTTTTAACAGCTGGCATCTTCTTTTCTACTCTGGACAGCTGAACAAATTGCATTAGCAGTTAAATTTGTATACACATGTACATAAATCACAGCCAGATAATATTTCTTTTAACCCTATTTAACTTTACTTCTTCACAAACTTGTCATTTATATATATTCCCTAGCTTCACTTAATGTCTTTTATATATATGTTTTACTTAATTTAATGCATTTTCACTTTTCTCTGGCTTATTTGCTGCACTTTGTACACAAATGTGGCTGACTCGTTTCCGGTTGTTATCTTGATTAAGCCAAGCCCCTCACATACCCCCCACACACACACATCATGATGATGATATATTTCGTACAATGGGCAACCGCTTGAGGCCAGTTGGCATCAACAGCCGCCGCCTGCTGCAGATGTGGTGTCAACTAGCTGCATCAATACAACAAGTATGTTGTCCCGCACCCCTAAGTATCCATTCCATGGGATATGCCATATTGTCAATGTGCATAATTTCGCATCACTGCCTTGAAACAAACTCCCCTTACCAACCCCTTCCTCTTACCAGCACTCGCTGTCCTTGGATCCGGCTAAGGCCAGGCTGCACTCTCAGGAAGAGATGCATCTGCCAACCATTTGTATGCATTTGCCCAACTGAGCCCCGGCTGAGCACGTATTGGTGTCTTTGTCTTGTGCAACACTGCAGAGAGAGTGAAGGTGGGATGCAACAGCAGCAGCACCACCAGCAGGAGTAGTTGCCGCTGTGTGGGTGCTGCTGTTTTGGGCTCATTGTTGATTTCAACACAATTTAGTGTCTTATGCATGTGTGTGTGTACATATAATGTTTTTGTTGTTGTTGGTGCTGCTGTCGTGCTGTTGCTACTGGAGAAGCTTTTGCTAAATACCTGTACCAAGAGAGAGAGGCAGCCGACATGACCCCGGACATTCCCCGGGCCTACGCAAATAAGGCACACCATATGTACACACACCCGCACACACATACATACTATGAGGAGTGAGAGAGAATGAGTTGCATGTTGATTAAGTCACCTGTACACACTTTTGCACAAGCAAACACACACACACACACACACACAGCAAAGTAAGTAAGGAGCGAGCGATAGAGAGCGACGGTAAAACAAGCTTTTCGGCTTTGGCAGGATGTTGAGTTGTTGCTTTTTATGCAGCTGCTGTTGCAGCAGCTAGTTGCTGCTAAAAATTGCTTCATTAAGTGTTTCTTGTTAGCAATGGCTGTAGCTCGATGTGTGGGTGTGTGTGTGCGAGTGTGTTTGGTTGCTGGTTTGTATTAGTAACGCTTTTATGCTAATGTCCTTCGAATGTGCCTGTCCTTAATAAAACTGAGATCTAAGCTAAAGGGCTCCAACCAGCCAAGTCGACCAACCCAACCAAAATCCAACCAGAAGCAAGCTAGTTCGACACTTGGCACTAGACATAATATGCTTGTTTTTGAGCCAGCTTATGCATGTTCAAAACGCCATTACAACCTGCATTAGTATGTGCTTGTGTGTGTGTGTGCGTGATTTGAATAAAAAACAATTTTGTTGCAAATTAACTTGACAACTGTTAAGGAGTTAGAAGAAATAACTTCAAATAGATCAATTGCTTATTTCAGCTTGATCAATTTTAACATTTTAACGATAAGTTTAGTTGCATAATTTATTTTTATGTACTAAACTTTATTTCAATTATTTCATGCAAAACTCAAATACACACACACACAACCCCATTCCCCCACACACACACTTACAAAAGCCGGGCGCAAATGAAATGTAAATTCAAAAAATCTGCATGGCTTGTGCAATCAAGATTTTGTTGGGCTGCCAATGTTAGAAACTTTGTCAAGAGTTTGGCTCTAGTTCGTCTTCAATTTAAGCAGCCGCACAGTTCCAATTAGACGCCAGACGTTACGTTACAGCCCCGTTCTCCACTTCCACATCCCCTCTCCCACACAGCTAATTTTAAATGCCAACTCACATATTGCGTGTGAATGTGTGTATGTGTGTGTGTGAATGCAAATTTTTAAGCTGGAAAATTATGCCGACATCAGCGCGTAGCTAATAAAAAGGCGCTACAAACTATGCGTCGCTTGAGTGATGAGGCAGCCAAGCGTTAGCCGTAATTTATGTTGCGGCAAACCGACATTGCCACCCAGTTGCAAGTAACGACAACAACACACTTGCCACCCAATCAGACGGTTAGCTTCTCAGTCTCTACCCGACTACCCGACTGTGTATGTGTGTTTATATTGCTTATTTAATATGTGCACGGTTGCCTGGATATCAACCATTCATCCAACCATCCAATGTTCATTCCATCATGCATCTCGTCTCGTCCCGTCATCCCCTCGCAGTGGCAACGTGTCCTGGGCTGCGTCAACAATGGCTTTTATTGAGTTATGCCGCTCATTTGGAGGCGCCACCATAACAATGAGCTCATTGCGACGGCCTTAAATAGTGGCGCGTGTCAATTTGGCGCAGGTTGCGGGATCACCTGCTGCCACCAGCCACCTGCCACCTGCCATTTGCCGCGTTAGCCGCGTTTTTAGTTGCAACCCCCAATACCCCGCCCGCAGGCGAGTATATTAAATTCCACGCCTGAGCTGCTTTCTCGTCACGATTATTATGCCGGGATCTGTAATCCAACGTAAACAAAGCGCAGCACGCAAATTGAATTATATTGCGACTATTTAAGCATGTATGTAGCTGAGGGATAACTATTTTTACGCTCACGTTTTATGCTGCAAGGCCAAAAACTAACATTAATAGATATCTATTCGTTAGAAATCGTATATTAAGGCCACACTTTATAAGTTAAGCTGGCACAGCTTTCTTTTCGAGTCTATTTTAGTTTAACAAATACATTTCTCAATTTATAATTTCAGTATGCAAACATTTCACAGCGATGAAGAGTAGTAGTTGCGTTTGTGTTTCTTCTACTACTCTGGTTGGATATTATGTTGCATTATGAAACCACTTAAGAAACGCAACTTGCACCATTTGCTTTGCTTTGGCGCCATCAATAATTGGGGTTCTTATCAAACATTTACAGCCACTTGGGCAAACGCTGCGTATACGTAACTTTTGCTGCTGTCGCCCATGTGCAATGACTGCGCAAAACGCAGCCTAACTGCGACTGCCAGCGACACTTGCCAAGCACTTTTCTACTTTTTGGGGGCCCAGTTCATTTTTCATGCATTCAATGGCCACACAAAGCGACGCGCCAGACACTGCCCAACAGCAGCAGGAGCAGCAGCAGCAGCAGCGAACACAAGGAGCAGCTGCATTTGCCTCCTTTTATGCTGCTGCAGTAAGGAGTAAAGAGACCAAGAAGTCGGAGTTGGAAAGGGGCGCTGACTGCTTTTCATATAACAACAATATTTTATGCTCAGCTGTCTGGCTTTTTTATGCATTTGTGCCGGCTCAGTCGTTGTGCGCTGCCTATGTGAAAAATTATACAAAAAACCAAGAGAGTCTAGCGGGCCAAGTGTTTGCCCTGCACTCGACTCTGTTATTCTTTGCGTCCTGGCCTGGTGCATAAATCAACCAGGAAGCAGCAACCAGTAACCAGTAACCACACAATACCAGCCTTATGTCAGCAACGTCGAATAACTATTAAAGCACATGACTTAAAGTTGGCCAAGTTGGCCAAGCTGGCCAAGCTGGCGAAGTTGGCTCGGCAACAAATTTGATTGAACAGCAGGCAGCTCAATACTTACAGAAATGTATTTAAGGTTGACTTGGCCATTTGCATGCATGACAAAAGGGAACAAGGCAAACAAACAGAGAGCACAAATCAACGAACCAAATGCAATTGCAATTGACTAACCCAGAAGCAATACGGACAGTCGGACAGTCGGACATTCGGACAGTCAGACAGACAAAGCAACATCTTTTAGAGCGAGCATCCTATTTCAAGCAGTAAAACAAACTTTGGCACTGCACTCTTCTCTTTTTTGTGTTTTTATTTCTTAGTTTTTTCTATATTGCTGTCAAAGTCAACGGATGCGCAAACGGAAACGGCAACGGAAACGGAAACCAGGCAGCCCGCATTCTGACCCCGGTCCGAATGATTGCAACTTGGTAACGTTGTTTTTCATATTTATTACACACACACTCGCACACACACACAACTTCTTCACATTAAAAAGTCAAGCTTTATTTTTCTTCTCATTGTTTGCTTTGATAGCTTTCACGTTTATCTTACTTTGAGCACAACAACTTGGCAAATGGTTTTGGTTTAATTAGCCAACAACAGTTAAATAAAAGCATTTCTTTCATTCCATCATTTAAAAGTCGCTTTTATTATTTATCTTAACCGCAAAACTTTCACCAAGATAAGAACTATACACTGGCAAGTTCAACATACAGGTAGCTTTCCCTTCATCTTCTTGGATCCCTTTTATATTTAGTTTTATTCGAAGCTTACAGCAAACACTTGACGAAATTTGATGACAATTACGCAGCAACGTACATATATATGTACATAGAGATAATGGGTATGTACAACTCGTTATTAGCTTAATGCGGCAATTTAAGGGGCTGTTGGTTGGGTTTCCTCTATTTGGTGTAAGTTTATCTGCCAACGGGTAGTTGTGGGCTATCAAGCAGTCGCCCACACACATACACGTGAATCTCTGTCATCAGAGTTAATTTTATTCCAACACCGAAACTGTAGTTATTTTCTTAGATAATGACTGCCAACATGTTGTGCATTGTCTCTCTCTCTCTCGCTCTACTGTCTACTCTCTGTTAGCTATCTCTTTCTTTGGTTAATTTGCATATTTACTTTTAATGACACATGAAATTTAACGCTCGATTGTGCGGGTATTAAGCCAAAGCATGACCTTGAGCGAAAACTCGGATGAACATGTTTTGGTAATAGAGATGCAAAAACTACATTTATGATGATAGCAATGAATAAATGGAAACTGGTTCGTGTGCCATTATAACCCATGCACACCAATAAAGCCATAATGAAAAGAAGCACATCATGCCATTACGAGATTTTTATGACTTGCTTCTGTATTTATCACACAAACAAAAAAGTTAAAACATTTAACAGTAAATCTTACACTTGTTTAACTTTTTAGCACATGTTCATTTGAGACATCATTATGCGTAGTAAAGCATAACACTTTAACCACTTTCACACACAACATGTTCCATTTATCACATGGTTTCCAAAACTCAGTTTCAGTTTTCACTTTGGGACTGCATTGTCGCAGCACCAGCAATTCGAGTGGCAAATGCTGCCGTAGCCACTTGTCCAATTTCTGTTTAACATTACGCTTAATGCATTTACACAATAACCATGCGTCTCACCCCTCCATCCCACCACCCCTTTACCCCTTCACAATCGCACCACCTACCAAAAGCTTTGCTAATGGCCTTATAATTACTGTCCACTTTCAGCGAACAGCTACAACAAAATAATTGCAGTGTTTGGCCAACAAAATGGCGAAGTTGCGAAAAAATTGCTAAGAAAATACGACTGCAGCTGGTTTCATTAACTAGTCCATGTTGCCATAGCTGTTGCTGCCATGTCTTTTAGTGGCCTCCCCAAAAAAAAATTTGACTCAAGACAGAAGCAAAAGCAGCAGCCAAAACAAAAATAAAATCCTTAACGCTTTATTTGACTGCAGAGCGCAGCTGACGTCGATTTCGCAACGAAATATTACAAATGAGTGTGAGTCAAATATTTAGCACACAATTACCCAAGAAATGTTTTTCTTATGGAGCGCCAGACCCTGACCTAAATGTCAAGTTGGGACAAACTACACAAATACTTTGTTCTTACTTATGAAAACTCTTAATAAGATATATACAAATTTGCCAAGTTTGTTAGTTTTTCCTAATATCTTTCTTTTTATTATTTTCGTTTTAAATTTTATTCACTAAACCTGCAAAGCTTATGTAGAAAGTTGTTTCTTAATGCCAGCATATATATAAAGTCCTAATACAAAGCAGATATAACTATAAAAAAAACAGTAAAAAGCAAAATGAATCCCTATGCTGCCTGGTGCTGACTAGTGTGAAGTCAGAAGAAAATAAAAAATAAATATATATATTCAAGCATTTTGGGTTGTCAACTAGCTCGATGCACTATCTAATTTGCAAATGCTGCCAGCGAACAGAACGCCAAATGCCAAGAAGACTGCAAATAATCTCAAGCAAAAAAAATAATCTCTTAAAAATACCCTTTTCCCGCAAAAGGAAAGCTTTGTAAAGATGTTCATATCATACAGGGTATCTTAAAGTTGTGCGTTGTTGCTGCTATGTTTACTGCATGGTTAGTTAGAGCGTATGGAAGCGTCATGTTGAATTTGTAACAACATGCGCGCTTGGGACAATTTGCATTTCCGGTTGCCAATGGGTTGCTTGCTTTGCGTTTTTCTATATATCCGAGTGCAACATTTTGTAGTTTAACTCTTTGTGCTTCGGGGAGATTCCATTTCACTTTAAGCATATTTGTCATGCGGTAGCACTAGATGCGGGGAGCGGAGGGCGACAGGGAATGCCGTTTAAGAACATTCGCTCGGCGTTTAAAACAAGCTCGTTTGCCCAAAAAACAATGCACTGAAGCCGAAAATATACAAACGCAACAACAACAAAATACAAAAGCAAACAACATCAGCAGCAACAACAACAACAATATTACTGGCAGTTTATAATTGAACTGTGTGCCGCTCGAGCGTATCGAATGGTCAGTCTTTGTATGTCTGTCTGTTCGGTCTGTCTGGTTTTCATGCAAAAATAACCAAAAATTCAACTTGATTTTCGGGTAAAATGCAATGCACACACTTACACACATACAGACGCGCAAACGAACATCATCTACATGCATTAAAACAGCACAACACAACAGAGTACAACATTGAACTATTGTGACAATTTTTGTTGTAGTCTGAGCAACGGACGGGCTCAAGCTCAGGCTCGGGAGCAACGAGCTCATGCTTCTCGAGTGCATAAAAAAAAAAAAAGAAATGTTGGCTATAGCCAGGAATGCATGCAACCAACACACACAGAGAGTGAGCGAGCGGGAGCCCATAGATTTGAGCTTACTCTGCGTATACTTGATGTGTGCGTATGTCAATATGTGGCCGGTTGTGTGCGTGCGTGAGTGTTTGTTTGTGTACTGTTGCCAGTTCTTGTATACCCTGTACACAAGATTGTGTGGTTAAAAGTGTAATAAATATATCTGCACCAAATAAATGTTGATAGCTCTTAAAATTTCAGCTTTAATAGCAGCCAAGACAAGTCAATTTAACCAGTTAATAAAAGAAAAACGGAGATGGATACAAATTAAGTTAGCTGAACAACTTCAAGTAACCCTCTTATGCTGAATATTTTCTTGTTCAAACTAGGATCGCTGATGTTTTGATGTTTTGTTTCGCAGTCGCTGCTGTCTTTTTCGTTGTTGCTGTTGTTGTAGTTGCTATGGCTGTGATTCTGGCCAAATCAAGTAGTGCTTCGGACACAATGGACACTAACTAACTGCACTGTCTGATTTGAATGTAATGGCTTTGGTTTTGCAGCCACCGCTTGCTGCTGTTTTTGTTGTTGTTGCTGTTGTTGCCACTTTTCGCTTTGACCGACTCCATTTGAAGGCTCCCCCAGAAAAAAAAAGAGAAGAAGGAAACCCCGAACTATTTGCGGCCACACAGTGTACACACAATGCCATATGGTAGAGACACGCAGATGTCAAATGGTTTCAGATCTCAATCAGTTGTTGTTCTTGTTGTTGTTGTGACTTTGACTTTGCGTTTTTCTGAACGCATTTAACTGCCTTTTGTCGTTGGGGTTTTTGGGGTCTTAAAGGCCACTTATTGGTTTCAGCCATCAGCAGGTAAAACAAAATTTACGAGCTTGTTTTTTTTTGTTGTCGTTGTTGTTGTTGCTTGCCACTTGAACACGACACGCCTTTTGTGTTTGGCCATAAAAATCTTTTATTATAGTACTTGTTACCTTTTCGTCGTTGTTGTTGTTGTTGCTGGTGTTGTGTGTGGTGAGCTTCTAATTGGAAGTTCTAAATTTCATTGTTTGGCTTTTAAGCTTCAATTGTTTGCGGTTAAAATGGTCATAAATATTGAGAGACTGTTGGTCATTCACGAGCGTATTTATTTTCGGGCCATGCATTCATCCAATGGCCAATCAATAGGCCAACAGTTGCTGTGGCATTAAAGAAACAACCCGTTTATATGCTCGCCAGTTGACAAAATGACTCCCTTGGGCGACTTAACTTTAATGTGTTTGTTCGTTTTCGGTCGGTTGTGTGAGCAACGGATCAGACACCCAAAGCTAACTTCAATAGGGTCGGCGACTTAAAGAAGATATTTGAGTTAAATAGATTAAGACTCTGTAAAAGGAAATACAATATGGCGTCTACGGCTTCGGCTACGGCATGTTGTAACCGACAATCTGCAAATTGCATTCGGTGTAAGATTTGAAAACCGCAAAAACAGTTTCACAATTTGCTAGCAAATGTAAATCATTGACCCCTTATTAAAAACTTTAAGAGCCACAAATTATCTACAGTCCGGACTTTTGAACTTTTTGCTCCTGAACCACAATGGCCATGACTTGGAGTCCGCTTTTTGCTATTAGCGTACAAAAGTCAACATTTAATATACACACACCCTCGCAAGCATACAGTCGTAGAGTCCAATTCGGCGCGCACTTCAAACAAAACCAAATAATCTCAAAAAAGCAAAAGAAAACTTTTCAATTTTGTAGGCCGCTGCTGCTCCACAGTCACAAATGCTGATGTCGTGTTGGTAGGGATAGTGCGGGGAGGGTGAGGGACGTACGGACGACAAGGAAACTGAAACTTGGTTTGGCTTTTTCTTTCCGCATTCTCCGTTCCATACTACTTTCCGCCGGATGTTGCGTTTGATTCCTTGCGTAGCGACTGAAAAATGTACACAGACCCTTGGACTTCCTTTTGGCATCATCGTTTAGGGCCACTCCGCAAACCACTCACACACACACACACACCGCACAACGCGCACGCAAATTCTGTTTGCCGAAGTGTAATTTCTTAAGTAAAAGGTAAACACTTTTAGCGGCTACATTGCCGCAAACTGTAGATGTAGTAGCCAAAGATGCCAAACTCGAGCTTAATGCAAATGACATTGGCTTGGCATGGCTTGGCCCTCAGCTCTCCCTCCTGCACGTCACAAACAGTGCCTACTCCTTCGACTGCTCCAGCTCCAACACTCTTCAGCCACACTTACACTATTTGCAGTTCAATTTGTGCTGTGCAAAATGAAATGGCAAATAAAAAAACATTTTTACAGATTTGTACACTGCAACCGAAAACGGATTCGCATTACAAACTGCTGCGAATGGGAAGTAAGGGAGGGGAAAACATCTCAACATCTTAACCTCGACAACAACATTGTATGCGAGAATTGTGTCGTAATGTGCACTTGCCATTGATAGCTCCGTAATACGTAACAAACCACATTACGTAGCAAGTAACGTGCGAGTGTATTAATGATGCCTGCAGTAAAAGTAACACAATATGCCAACTACTAAAAAATCAGGCAGTCGTTAACGAAACCTATTGCAAAATGATACTTTGTGTATTATGTATGATTTTTCATTATATAACTTTGTGAATGGAGAATAAAATATATAAAATTTATTTGTTCTTGCCTGCAATTCAAATTGTTTTTGTATTCATGCCATAATATAAGCAAATTTTGTGGCAATCTCTACTAATTTATGCAGTTGTGTCCAGTGTTAAGAACTATTTATGTGTGTCATGATCAAAACTGTTTACATTGTAAGCCGAACTGCAAACACTGACGATGACAATAATAACAACAACAGCAACAAAAACACCAACAACATATATATAGACATTCGTTTTGTGTGTGTGGCCTTACTTAAATATACAGCATTCAATGAATTTTCAATTAACTTTGATTGGCACTTTTCCTTACACACTTCACTGACGACAACTCTTACTACTCTTACTACCACTGACAAAAGAGCTGTCTATACATACATATATATTCACAACATATATATAAACGGCCTGGCTGCGGTTGTGATAGGTCGGCACTCAATTCAGTTCAGTCTTAGACATGTTCAACTGATGGACTTTTACACTTGAGACTTGAATGCAAAAGTACGAGTATCGTGTTGGCAAACTGGCAATTTTCCAAACACTAACAACAACAATATTATTATTTCACTTGTTAAGTCAACAACAAGGAAGCCATGTCAATTTAAACAGATACACACACACATATATATACATAGATGTGTGTTTGTGTTTGTGAGCTGACTGGCAAAAATATTCCAATAAATCAGATAACATATCAAAAATTAATACGACAATATCAGGTAACGAAATCAGGCAAATAATGACTTTTGCTGTTGTTTGACACACACACACACACACATAAACTATTTGCTTAGTGCATTTTGTATCGTTTGACAATTTCAAATTTCTTGAGAAAAAGTCTATTGACAGGTTATTTTTACATTCTTGTCTATTATTAAATTGCAAAATTGTAACATTGAAATACATCTATATCAATTAAAACAATTAAGCTAGTTTCGGCATACCGAATATTCAATACACTTTATTGTCTTCATATATTATACCGTTTGTAGAGCAGATATATGATAAAGTGGTTCAGATGGAACAAACATGAAACCGTTTACGATACTGTTCAAGAATATATATAATTTATGGGTTCTGATTCTGATTTCTTCTCTGCGTTACACACACCATGACTTAGTTGCAGTACACTTGTCAAGCCTACACCTAATAGAGAATACAGTTTATAAGCGCTGTCAATCAATATGAGAAGCTTTCTCTTTACTTTGTCAAGGATTTATTATAACGTTTCAATATACACAAACATAATGTGAGTTAATTTAGGCCATGGCTTAGCTAAATTTGTAATCATCTGCATTGGTCCAATACACACACTCAAAATAAGATACAAAAGATGGCCTTCGAACGTGTTTTTTTTCGCTTCAAGTTCATAGCTATAAAAAGAAAAACTGCATAAACTGCAATCAAAAAACATAGCTGTTAATAGAAAAACAACCAAAAACAAAACGGAGGCATGTGAGAAAAAATGGCATAAAGCAGGCGAGGCAAATGCTGGCACAAAGCAACAACAACAACAAGAGCTGCAAAAAGGCTTATTAAAAACGCATAAAAGAAAGCGGAACGTTTACAAAGCAGACGCACACACATACACATACATGTTCACCACATACGCTTATATGCACAAACAGCAGTAGCTAGTAAACACACACACACACACTCACGCATACACACACCATATATGCATGACCCTCAATACCCCCATCTAACACCCACATCAACCTCTGTACACCCACTCTGGCAGCAAACCATCTTGTATGGGGCACTCGGGCGCATAAATCCGCGCTAAATGAGTTTAACACTTGGCTTAATAGTTTGGTTTTATGAAAAGTAAAAAACAACAACATCGGCAGCAGCAGCAGCAAAAAAATAAGCCCAACTGCACCACAAATGTATATGGAAAATGGAAAACGGAAAACGGGTGAGAGAAAGAGAAAACGAGAATGTTGAGTAAAACGTCATGGGAAAAAATTTCCCACAGCATACTTTTATGCGCAATAGAAAACTTGCAAATCGCTTTTTGTTTTCATTGCCGGCAACAGGACGAGCTGATGTAAGCGTAGGGGGTAGTGGGTATGGGACAAGGGGGAAGGGGGAAGGTAGAGTAGTTGAAGCCTTTGAGCATTTAGCTTGGCTTAGTTTGTGTGCAGTTTTGTTTTTATTTCTATTAGCAAAACCAGTTGGGCTACTGGATAAATGAAAAGTGCAGCGTGAACTATAGCAGGAGAAAGAGAGTCAGAGAGAGAGGGAGACTGAGACTGAGAGTGGTGGCAAAATGCGGAAAAATAGAAAAAGAAGAAGAAAAAATACATGTTTTTCAATGAACGAACGAAGGCAAATTTGTTGCTGCGGCCAAGGCAAATCGTTGTTAGTTAAATGTTGCAACAACAACGGCACAAAACTCATTTTAAATATTAAATTTTCACACACAAACACACTGACACACACACTATCTATATTATATATAACTTACACCATGTGGCATGCAGCAGTTAATATTTTACAAGCATTTTACTTTTAACATAATTACAGCTAGTGTGTCTATGCCAAGTACAACAGCCAACACAGCAAACATCGCCACTCCGGCACTTTGAAAAACTATTTGCGCATAGACAAGCACACACACACACTCGCACACACATACATAATTTAGTATAGCACTTGGACAACATTAATGTATGTAGCTCTCTCGTTTTCTCCGTTTTTTTTTCGCTAGTTGTAGCTTTAGCTTGCGCTGAGACTGCGGCCACTCGACCAAAACACGGATGCACCTCACGAGCATATAAACACACACACATTGCTAAAGACAGTCAGAAGCTCGCTGCACCTGCACCTGCTGTGCATATTTTGCAGCTAATACATATATAATTTTTCGCTGCCTTTAATAGTTTTTTCTTTCCACCATATTTTATTGTATGTGTGTTGGTTGTCCGCTCAGCGTGTTTGTTTTTAATATTGTTTGCCTTAGCTACTTTATAGTTAAGTGCAGCTAGAATATGTATGCATGTATGTGTGCATATGTTTTCTTAAACAGCACAACTTAAAAAACCGTTGACAGTGCACAAAAATGTGCATTGTTTTGCTTATGGCTTAAGGCTTGCAGTTTCTTCATTTTATAGTTCACACAAATATTATTCATAGCAAGAGCTTAAGCGAGGGTGCGTCTTGAAGTTGTTCTCTTGGCATTGAGTACAACAAAAAGATATGTAGTTGAATTGAAATCTAAGCCATAACTATTCCAAATATATTGCTTAGAAACTAAAGCAATGAAACTACGATTAAGAAACTTGTTATCATTTGTATGAGAACAAACTTTGCATATGATTTAAATTAAGAGTACATCGAATTTGTACTTTTCTCCCCAACCTACTCCCATCTCTTTTTTGTTATGTTTGTCAAACTGTGTCTCCCTGTTGTTTTTTGGCCATGTTTGTTGAGTGTGCGTGTTAAATCTTAACAGCTAACAATTAAGTCGCATCATAACGAACGTTTTGCGTAAATTTCCAAAAACTTTTTAATGCCACACACTTGCGGGCTTGTTGAACTTCACTTCACTAACAGAGAAAGAAAGACACAGAGAGAGAGAGAAAGAGAGATAAGCGGCTTGCAAAGTTTGTTCCATATACAAAATATGAGTACAACTGCAATAACCAACATACAGACAGAGCCAAGACAAGCCACAAGACAAGCAAAGCTGCCAAACTATAGATGCAATTAATTTCTGGTAGCCCTTTCCCTTACCCAAGAACTAATGTTGTAATCGGTGAACCAAATGCTATAAAACGTGCCTGTGTATTATCATTATGGCACATCTTTTACTATTTAAATAATCACCGAGTTGGTTAGTTTAGCTTGGAGCGCATGTAATAAAGATTCTACTCAAATCACGTTTAGCCCTTTTTTAGTATAACTATATACATATATGTATGTCATTGTTATCTGGCAACTTCCCAAACACTGTCATTTGTTGAGGTAGGACTTGTCACTTACTCACTAATGCTAAGATAAGATTGGAAGACCCGGCCAACTAAGTAATTCCAAGAAAAACCATTCAAAATACAAGAAAACTTCCACAGTGAGCAACTACGTCACAATCTTGAACCGCTAATCTGGGTAACCCCAAGATAAACAAGCAGACAGCGGAAACACTTTTTTAATCAATGACTATTGTTTATTCGAATTTTGAATAATATCGCAAACGATAACAAAAGGTAAAAAAAAATCATATAACTTAAATACTATTTACTCTTAGTCATCTGCTCCACAAAGTAAGCTTTGTTGGCCTGACGATTCGTTTTGCCATTGGGACTGCGCTTGATATCACTGACAATGAGAGCGCCTGCATATAGGTGCAGGTATTTGGCCCCGACATGAGTCTCCACATACTTTATCACATCATCGGCCGTTAGTTGAGCACCACGCTTGGGAACAACGCAGGCGGCTGCCTCCTCCTAGTTGATGGGATGGCTAATGCCAAAGACGCAGACTTCGGCAACGCCCGGCATTTTTGCGATGACATTTTCGATATCGCTGGGATAGAACATGATGCCCTGACACTTGATCATGTCCTTAATGCGGCCAGAGATGTAGAGGAAGCCATCGTCATCCACATAGCCAGAGTCGCCAGTGTGAAGCCAACCCTGCTTGTCCTGCATAGTGCGTGACTCTTCGGGATCCTTGAAGTAGCCGTCCCAGAAGTGGTCAGAATGGATCAACAGCTCACCAGTTTTGTTGGGCTTCAACGCCTCGCCTTGCTCATTGATGATCTTCATTTTGAGTCCAGGCAGAATGCGACCAACAGAATTCGGCTTCTCATCGTAATGCTTGTTCAGCGTGGCATTCGTGGATCCCAGCTCAGAGAAGCCGAAGGCAAACTGCAAGACGCCATCATTAAGGCGCTTGCGGAAACGTTCTTGCACCTCCAGAGAACATCACATTCCACCATACAAACAATGCTTCAAGCTATTCATCTTGACCTTATCTATTTCGGGAGAGTTCAACATCATGGCCATTTGCGATGGAGCCATCAATATCCAGGTAATCTTGTGCTTCTCAATCAAACGCAACATGAGCGATGGATCAAACATCTCGGCGGAAATGATACGCAATGTGCTGTAAACTCCATTGGCTATAACTGTAGACAGACCAGTAACCCAATCCAGAGTGCTGTGGCAATACGTAACATCAGCGGAAGTTAAATATCTGCAATCAAAAATGATATTAAAATTGATATTGCATTTCAAATAAGTTTTTCGCTTACTTTGTTGTTGTGTAGAACTTATGGGTACTGGGAATAGTCACCGCCTTGGGCTTGCCTGTGGTTCCCGAGGAACAGAGAATAGCCAAAGTTTGATCATTGCCCCGTTCCGGGTGAACCGTGCAAAGTCCTTCTCAATGGGCGTGGCAAGCACATCCAAAATGCTAAGGACACCATCCTTATGATTACGCATAGTTACAATATTGACATCCAACTTCTCGGTGGCCGCCTTGACCTTGTCGTAATCATCGCCATCACAGAAGATGACCTTTGGCTTGGTTATGTCAAAGAGATTCTCGATGGTGTCCTGGCTATAGTTTATATTGAGGTTGTGAAAAGCGATGCCATTGAAGAGACAACCATAAGCAACAGCTGATAAGTGCGTCGTATTCCTGGCTATAATTCCAACAATATCCAATTGATTCAGATCCAGATTGCGGAGATAGCTTGCAACACGTTGCGAATTGAGAAACAGCTCCTCACGGGTCAGTATAGTGTTTTCCGAAACAGAGATCTAACCAAAGATACATTATGTATAGCAAATTCACATACATCTAAAACAATATGCGAACTTACCTGGGCAATCAACTGTGAATGGCGTCTCATTTCATTGAACGTGATTTTGCCGATGGACAGATGAGGTGAAAAGTAGGGCGCCTCGTAATGTCCACTATAAACCCGCTGATCCGGATTTTAACTAATCTCTGGCTTGAAAGGCATTGTGTAATCCAACAATTCACATTTGCAAATGATAAAAATTCACAATGAATGAACGCTTTTATATGGTACAGCTCCTCCATGGGGTCTACTATTGTAGTTGTTGTAGGTAAGGTCGTTGGATCTTATCAATTTGAACAATTCAACTTTAATTAAGCAATGAGCAAAGTCCAATTCACATTCTCACACACTAGTTTTGTGACGAGAACTAGCAAGATAAAGAGATTATTCCTATACTCCATGCTAAAAATATTCAAAAACGGAAATGAATTTTAATAACCAAGTTTAAATTGGGACATTTGTTATCAGTTTAAGTGCAGAATAGTTAAATGACATTTTGCACCTAAAATTTTAAAAATATTTATCATCGTTCTTGATGACAAGTAGTTGCACCAGTATTTATCTAAAGCGCAATAGAATTTTTTCTTATATGATTCATTTTGGTACATGCGTCATCCCTAATTTTCGTGGGGTACCTGAACAGCCAATATGGTCAAATTTGGTGAAATACTTATCAATTTACAGTAGATTAAGCTACTAGAATTAGATAAAATTAAACTATAACTCTTATCAATAAAAAAAATGCCAGCTAGTCTCTGGCGTTTTGCCCAATGGTTAGTTTAATTCGTGTTTGGCTGTCGATTAAAATAATAAATTGTGTAAACCGTTTAATACGTTTACCAGCTAACATTTATTTTAATAGCTTAAATTCATTTAAACAAATAAAGAACTTTCATAGATGAAAAGTTGTTTGTGTAAAATACACAAATACGAAAAAACGACCCCAAAACTACATGTTTTTTATAAAGCTCTGTTCGATATTTTAATACCGTATTGACAGTGCCACGCAAAAGTGTTGCACGGCTATCAGTGTTGCTGTTTTTGTTGCTGCTGCTGTTGATGTTGTAGTAGTTTTTTGATATATTTGTTTTGCTGGATGTTTGTCAGATGCAGAACGGACGCGATGCCAGCAGGCTGGGGCCAATTAATCATGCAGCACTCCCCAATAGATTTAAATTGTCACATCGTTTATCAAGCAAGCAACGCGACAAGTGGGAGTTGCAACTACTACTACTACAACAGTACAAACAAATAGGTTAAAACAAAAAAAATATATACATAATATTTTTTAATAAATAAATATTTATTCATTATTTTGCCCACTTTGCTAGCTCGCAAGCAGACCGGATTTTTAGTGTAGACGACTAGATACGCTTCTAGAGCAAAACTTCGTTAAAGCTTTTACGAATACACGAGCTTAGAAAGAGTAATAAAACAGTTGGATTTTAAGCTCTAACCTATAGTTAGAGTATATTTTTCAATTATTTCAAAAAGGGATCAAAAATAGATCTGTAATTATGCAGATGCATTGATTTGGATTGTAAATCGAAAGTCTAACTAATTTACAATGCTATGCTAATCGATTATAATAAGCTCGACAAATTGCCCATAATCCGCTTAAAAGGAATAGATAAGCGGAGAAAAAAATGCGACACGCACAAACAAATCGGCAAATCGGAGATATTTAATTGCCATTTATATGAAGTGAAAAAATAATAAAATAATTTATGCGCCGCACCACCGAAGAAGAAATAACAAATGGAGAAAACATGTCTAATCCAACTGCAAACTAAATGTTGAAACTAAAACCATGCTAAACTGAAGTGGAAACGAGAAACTGTGTATGAGATAGATAAAATAGCAATTAGTGAATCTTGTGTCTGTCGCATCGGCGTCAGCTTCAGTCATCTAAAAAACCTAAACTTTGAAATCTGCTAATTGAAAGACAAACTCAATTTGCTGCAATTTATGCCAAAGACACGTTCACAGCATTTCTGGGTGGTTCATTTTTAATCCAGTTGTAGAAACTGGTAAGTGGCAAGTGCAATGTAGCAAGGGGCATAAAAATACGTTTCTAGTTTGTTTAAATTATGAAATATTCAAATGCAATACGAGTGCATGCAAAATGTAGCTTTGCCCAAACAACAAGGCATTGCAATCAGCAACACGAAGTGTTAAGCAAGCATTGTGTTTGACACTATCTCTTACCGTCCTCCCTTAACCAAACCCTACCACTTTAGCAAATACACACGCACACACACCCGCACACACACACTCTGTCAGTCAACGGAAACGGAAGTGTGGCACAAAAGCAAAATGCATTTTAGCCAGTGCTTTTGATATGCAACTCAATGAATACAGCTGCTTCTGCTGCTTCTGCTGCTGCTGCTCATCGCAAAACTTCCAGCAACATATCCTCAAGTATATTTGGAAAGCAGATGACTTATAGAGGACGACTAGTAGATACCCTGTAGCGAGCAAACATATTTAGTTCTAGTGTTCGCCACTTCTGAACTTGAAAAATTGATTGATTAATAACTTTACCTTTTATTTATCAGCAATAGGTGACTGAGAAAGGTTTCAAAAAAAGCGATTCTCTTTTTATACAGCCTTAATGTAGTTAGGGTATATACTATAGAACATCTATGCACTTACGTGCATGTATTTCCAAACAATTTTTGCCTTTCTTGTGCGCTCATATAGCACGCATTGCAAATATTTCAATATATTTGCATGATGATACAGGAATTGAAATTCAAATGTGCTAGCAGAAACTTCAAATACTCTGCAGCAATCGAAAACAAACTAAATAAACATATTTTTTTCTTCTATATTCACTTAAATATGAGACAAGTTGTGATGTTAGAAATATTTCTATTTCTACTTGTTTGCGTATTGTAAGCTCTACGAATTGACCTCAATAATACGCTACCCTTTCGCTGGATGAAGGGAACCTAAAACGAATTCGAGCGTTGTGAGCTGGTAAAAGGAAGTGAGTTATGCAATGACACCGTGTCAACAGCAAGCGAAAATATTCTTATTCTTAAGTTGGACAGCAGCAGGAGCAGCAGCCAGGAGGAAAGTTCAACAACTCTCTCTTGCCACGTACTTGTCGTACACGACGTATGCGCAATTAATACACAGTCCCTTAAAAATGTGAGTCAAGCTAACGAACAAAAACGACTTGTCAATTTGCTTTGACTGAAGCTGGGGCATCATATTAAGTGGCCATATGGCCGAACGATTACACTTTGTGCTGGCAGGAGGCAGAAAACGTTCAGTTCAGTTATTGGAAAGAATCGCGAGTATGTGCAATAAAAATGTTTTAAAATAAACGATACTCAACTTTTGCTAAAGCGCACACCCAAAAAACCAATACATTTCCAGATGGAGAGTTATGGGTATGCTGCGGCTGATGCCGCTGCCGCTGCTGGCTTTCAAAGGATGATAAATGAGTGTAAGAGTTAAATGGAAGCACAAGGCGGCGACGGAGATGGAGACGGAAATGTAGATGGAGACGGAATCCAAACGAACGCCATTAAAGCCATTTTATGGTCAACAACAAAAATAGCTCAAAAAACAACTCAAAGCGACTGTGAAACATGTTTGCTTAATTGAGATGGTCAACGATTGGACTGTTCGCTGTTCGCTCTTTTTGGCCTTCAGCTGGACCAAGTAATTGACATTTTAAATACGAGTACGAATACGGCAGCGGAGAGCAGCTCACATGGCGTATGATTGATGTGAGCTCGAGTATCGTCGGCATATGGTCGTCAGTTGGTTGCTTGGTTGGCTGTTGTTGTTTGTAGCAGAGCTAAGCAGCTTACGGCTGCTGCCAGTATGCATAAGTAGCTGAAATTAAATTTTGTGGATGGGGTTTCGGTGAGGGAGGGGTAAGCGCAACAAGCCATGACATATGTAGCATACGGCTCACACGGCCGGGCCGGATGGCATGTTTATGAAAAATTCCTTAAGCTGCAGAAACATGAAAATGAATTTTTCAACAGTGCTCAGTCTGTGTCTGACCTGCTGTCTTAAGCTGTCTTAAGCAGCCAGGATAACAAAAACAAGCAGACACACACACACATACACCGGGCGGACACACACGCCAAGTGAAGGGAAGCTGCAAGAATCGCAGCCGCAACAGAAGCTAATAAATAATTGTCTGGTTAGCAAAGACAAAGCAACGCCTATGCGTTGCAAGCAACAAGAAAAGCGGAAATGATTCAGCTGGCGTCTGGGGCAGGAGCAGCGGTTGGGGGCAGGGACAGGGACAAGGACGGGTGATGGGTTGAAAAATTTCTTCAGCAATGGTAACATAAATAAGCACATATAAATCATGCATGCCTTTGGGTTCTGTTGCTGTTCCGTTATCCGTCTGAATACATAGCAACAGTCCCCATTAGAAGTTAACGTCTTGTCTGGCCGAGCACTAAGCACAAATCGTACACAATACCACATAACTCACAGTTAAATGAGAAAGCAGCAAAGAGAAGAACGAATCTTAACACTTGTATGAATTAAAGTAGTTTATTTTTAATGAATTGAATCGTTAATAGCATTAAAGCGGTTTCAATTTGAAGCCCCCCTACAACAAGCGTACACAAACATCTAACGCCCAGTGTATTTAATTCCCATAGCAACTTTTAATTAATTCCAAGCCATTTAACTGCAAACACAGACAAAGACGGCATACAACGAGGCCCACTTAAACCAAAGAGTTATCTCTCATATTTAACAATTGCCATTGCCATTGCCATTGCGAACACTTTAAATGGGCTTTAAGCGTTTGTCGGCCAAATAATTAGCGCTGAATGTTGGCGCCGTAACTCAACTTACAAAGGGGTTAATTAAGCACTCAGTTCTGATTGTCCGACCAAATTGAAAAGCAAATAGAGTTCAACCCAAATAGATAAACTAGCTGAAAAGCGTTCTCACTGAAGTCAATGGACTCTAAACATTGCACATATATGTACATATGTGTGTAGCTAAAAGCTGAAGCAACACTTAAGACTGGCCAACAACAAATAAACAGTGAGTACATAAAGTGCTCGCCAGCAGCAAAACAAAACGCCAGAAGCGATTTATAGCCAAAGAGCAAGCATACCTAATTAGATATTTTATCCAGAGCATTAGCCGTAACACCTATGAGAACAACAGCAATACCAACAAATGACTTCATTGTCCGTTCGTTCGTTCGCTCGTTCGTTCCGAGGAAGAAGCTAAGAAGTTATGGCAGCTTAGCAACAACAACAGCAACAACCAAAACAACTGCCGTAGTTTAAGACACGCCTAAAGGCTCGCGATTATGTTTGTGTGTGTGTGTGTGTGCTTGAGTGTGTTTTCAGCAAATTAGTTTAGCCCAACTAATAGATACACACATTGTCCAATGTGCTGGGGAAGCGAGGGGTACGCAGGGAAGATGAAGAGTACAACTACAACTTCATTATGTAATTCAATGCTTGCTTTAGTTCTCGTCTCTGCCAATAAACACAAGTTTACGCTAATTGGGTAACAAATATAATTGCCAAGAGCAGCGTAATAAACCACACACACACTAACACATACACACACACAAACATAAATATATAGCGAACATCTTGCCCAGTTTATTTGCCTGTTGATCTAGCGGAACATGAATGAATCGAATGAGGAACGATGTGGTTTGAGAGGAGAGAGAATAACCTCAACAGGTTCATTAGGCAAGTTTGTTGTCCCGGTAACCCGTCTGCAATACACACAACACACACACACTCACACACTTATCGTGTCGCATTCGGCATTGTGCGGGCCATCATTGTGATTAGCAAGAGAGTGTTGCTGTGGTTGTTGGTGCAGAGGGCGTGGGCAGGGGGGAGATGGAGGTAAGTAACCACCCAACTGCTGCTGCGTTTGTTTGCTGCCGCGTAATGAGTTTCTCGATTCATTATTAATTAAAACCTAAACAAACTCGCCGGCTAAATTATTTGCAATTCGCCAGGAACAAGCCCCAAAACGCAATCACACTCCTCTCCCTCCCTCCCTCTCTTTGCACAAACTACATTAAAAGAGAAGAAACGAAGAACTTGCTCAGATCTGCAGTCAAAAGAGGAAAAAAAAAAACATTTTTGTGTGTACTTGTTTGTTTGCTTAACGCCGTTTCGATTTATTTGTATTTGGTTAATTGAAATAATTGTCCTTAATTTGTTTGTGCCTGCGAGCAGTAAACTCACTCCTTCATCTCCCTCACCACTCTCCCTTTCCCCCGTCATACCCCTCACTCATTCTTCTTTAACGTTTCCACCAACTCGCAAATTGATTGTCTGCGATTTGCGCCTCTAATGGCAGCCAAATCAATTATTTGCAAGCACTTGGGCGTGGCACAAGAGCAAAATTGATTAAAATTGATTTTGCCACCAAACGAAACCCAACCAAACCCACCGAAAAAGGCTCACAAACATTCAAACGCTGCCGCCGCATATTCCTTGTCTTGATTAAATTATTCAGCATTATTCCGCTCAAGCGAATCACCCTAACCTAACGAATCACCCTAAAACAACGAAACAAACTCGTCCTTGACATTTTGCTTTTGCCAAAAGCATTCATTCTGTCTTTTGCGAATCCTTAGAATGAAGAAATCAAACCCACAAATAAGGAATTAATATTGTTGCGCATAAGCTCAGCGACAAATATAGACAAGTTAATCAGCATAATGGCTGGGTTTTTCGTAAATCTACATAAAATATATGTTCAATTGTGCAGCACAGTTTTCTTTTTTCATGTAAGTTCACTCTGATTACCTGCTAGTTAGTCTGGGGATTATTATCCAAGCAGCAAATATTCATTTCAACTACTGTCAACACACATAGTAACCAAAAAGTACCGCTAAACAGGGCTAAAAGTGTAATGCACCACACACGCACCACAAAAAGAATAACACATCACGCATACGACATGTAAGCCGCATTATGAATATTTTGTCAGCTAAGCACTCATTGGCTGCAACACAAACACCAACACCAGCACCAGCACCAATGGCCACGCCCCCACACTAATGCCAAATAATCATAATGAACATGTGAAGCGAAAAACATTGAAAACGCATTTCAGCTCATTTGATTTATGAATGCAGCGCGACAGATGACATCTACACATCTATGTATATAGAATATTATTTTTTGGTTAGGAAAGGGGGAATGCGGGCTGGGGGCTGGTGGCTGGTGGCTGGGGGGGTGAAGGACATTAAGAACTGAAATAATACATAATACAGCTAATGCATCAATTATGTCCCTTGGTATTTTTGGTTGTCGTGCATTAAACACGCTTGCAACATATTAGTCCGCAAATAGAAAATGCGAAATAACTTTGCACTTTGTGGCTATTCCATATTAATTGCTAAATATTACCATTACGATTATTACGATTATTGATTTTGACCCTTGTGCATTTCACTAAACGCATTCAATTTCAAAATGTTGAGAATTTAATACCCTGACAATGGGGGAGTACTATGATGTAGTTCGACATTGCATTGAATTACATTGAAATAGAGTATTGAATGCGCGAAATTAAAACCTACATATATGTATGTGATTTCGGAAAAATGTATATTGCACTTGTTGGTTTTGGGCAAAACCACACAAAATTATATATATATATATTTGTGCATAATGCAATGCAAATTGTGCAAATTGTTCGAAAATGATTTTTTTGATTGTGTAGCGTGGGCCAATTTCATCGTGCGTAAGTTTTCAAATATTAAATGACAAAATCAGCAAATCGCCAAAAATTCAACGAACTAAGCTTTTTGATTAGCCATTTTGGCAGTTTAGGCCAATTAATGCAACTTATTTTGGGAAAAGTTTCCAGTTCATTCGGCTAACTTGTATCTCGATTTCAGTAATTTAATTTCACATTTGCTGCAGAATATTTAACACAATCTTAAACACGGACACCAACAACAAAATACACCCAAATAATTCGACACACTATTCGCTTTTATCAGTTTCAATACCGGCTCTTTTTTTGTGGGCCATGCCAAGGTAGCTGCATAATGGACTGCCATAGTCTTATCAATGCATTGCCATCAGCCCAAACCAAAACCAGCCAGTCAGCCAGCTGCCCGATCACACCTACCCTACCCGACCCTACCCGACCAGACCATACCATAGAAGACAATCAGCCAAGTATAAAATCGTAGCATACTTTTCAGCTGGCCGACAACTACGTAAAATAAATATGTTGCCATTGCATTCGCCTTTTCAGTTCGGCCAACACACAAACGTTTAACACAACAGACATATTTATTTGGCCAAAATACTATATACATATATATGTATGTATTGTATATGTATTGCTTACTTTGTTGTTGGCTCTTGACTGTGCCGCATGTTGCGCAATCACATAAAACCGCTGCAATCGTGAGATTTCAGGTGCGCCACAGCAACAGCAAAAGCAACAAAACAAAACAATAACTACAACAATAACAATGGGTTGGGTTGGGTTGGTGCACTACAAGTTTTTACGTATATGTACAATATGTAGAAAGTGCAAAATGTGGAAACTACTTTTTTGTGTAGTTTTCTTTTGCTTTGGATTGTTATTGTTCAACATTCAACAGTCAAAAGCACTTGCTACAAAATAAATTAATGCATTCAACAAAATACTTTTTCTTAATGGTATATTAAAGTCATGAAATGAAATATTGTAACAAACAAACAAATTTATATTCATTTTTATTCAAGTCATAATTACTCTATTGTTCGCCGTTTTAATTTACTAGCACCCTTAGTCAAGCACACACACTCTTCGAGCGCTAGTGGGGCGTATGCGTAATGTGTTTGAATGAAATATATAGGATTACACAGCTGCTTGCCATATTAATCAACTGGCAAACTGGGAAACGCACTTCAGTGCCAAACAGTTGCAGGCAATAGAGAAAAACAAAAGATCGATTTGCAACTCGTTACTTGCAACAACGTACATGGCTCAAGTACAAGGCAAAGGCAATGCCACAAAAATACAAGTTTTTCACTCCCCCAATTGAATGTCGAACATTAACGAAGAGATGTCCGTACTACACACACACACAGATATACAGAGATCTGTGGGGGTAAATCAGTTTTAATTGATATTTACCAAAGTGCTTGATGTAAGCAAACACTTTCGAGTTTTGTGTCTAAAGCAAATTTTCGACCAGTTTTACGATGAAATGATATATACTCTATATAGTGTATACAGGTGTATGTGTGTTTTTGTGGAATGTGAAAGTAACCAATATTTTTGTATATGTTATTATGCTCGCATTGTGTTATTTGTGTTTCGCATGAATATTTGCAACAAAAAAAATATGTTCAATTTTCATTTGCAACTAGTATTGGAACAATGAACCGCGATGCTCTCTGCTGTTGCTGTTGCTGCTGCTGCTGCTGCTACTGTTGTTGTTGCTACTGCTACCAGTGTTGACAAGTGCTCGGCGGAAAATTAACGTTTTACCGCAAAACGATTCGCTTGGGCAGCAGCGTCCAGTGCTGCACATTCCAATTGCACTGTCAACACTCGAACGCACACACACACAGAGAGAGAGAAACAAACATACATACATACAAAATTGTTAACCGAAAAACTGCAGCAGTTGAGTGGTTGTCAGTGGTTGGCTCTGCCACGTTTTGTGCACCACTCGTCAGCCTCTACACAAGAACGTGTGTGTGTTGGTGTGTGTGTGGGTGCGTATGTGGGTTTTGCGGTTTTGCCTTGCACACACACACACATACACATATTCAACGTTAATTGATCCAACAGCAAGCAGCAGCAGAAGCAGCAGCAACAATAAAGGATTTGATTTTGCAGAATGACAAAAGGCAATCCCATTCGGTTGCAGGCTCTATCATTTGCTTTGCCAAGCCATCCAGTCAATCACACTCAGTCAGTTAGTCAGTGAGTCTGTTAGTCTGTTAGTCAGTTTAGTTCATCAATTCCACTGTTTGCCAGTTTGTCAGTTTGCTAGTTTTATCAGTGTGGCAATGTGGCAATCAACTTGTGAGCCATTGCCTTGTAATTGAATTTTAAACTTTATTTACTGTTTGCGCACGGTGCGCGCACACTTTGCACATTTGCCTAACGCCAGACAATTGCTTTCGATAGAGGGGGCGTGGCATGCTACGGCCTGCTTCGAAAGAATCTCAACTCGTAATACAAAAGTACTTACACTTCAATTACCCGGCACAGCAGAAAAAAAACAAAAAACCAAAAAAAAACAACAACAAAACACCAGCCAAATTGAAAATAAGAAAATCAGAAAAACTCATGTTTTTAAACTGCACTTTCAGAAAGGCAAAAAAAAAAGCACAACACTTAGCAGCTTTTCTTTGGCCGCCCACTTTTCGCTGTTGCCTGTCAATCAAAAGAGCGCCCAAAGCGCAGACTGCTAGACGGATATGGTGGGGGGTGAATGGGTGCTAGAGGCGTCAGTGAGTTATTGTTATCTGTGGCGCAACTGATTCACAGTGCTTGCTAACAGTAAACACACTAACACTGTTATTGAGTTGCAGTTCATACATGATTCAAATCTATAAGGGTTCAAAATAGTTAAAATATATATATATATTTTCACCTCCATCTACGATAAAATAATATTTAGAAGTCCTTTTAAAATCAAATTGATTCATTTTGTTTCCAACTTCTCTTTTTGTTTTTCTCTTTTTTTCTCTATATATTGTCGATTGCCCCGACACCAAACACAATAATTTTGTGCTGACTTATTGTTGAAATTTGTAATTTTGTGCTGAGCTAAGCGAGACATGCCAGACCGAGACAGAACAGTCAGCCAGACTGACAAATCGACAGGCAGGCAGGCAGCAGGCAAATACATCGTAGACAGAAAGTAATTCGGATAATCACAAAAAATTATTGACAGTTGGCATTATTGAGCAAAAAAAAAACAGCCACTATAATAATCAATGACAGCAGACGTTGTTTGCCAAAAATAAATACCAAAAATATGTATATGCATATACTATATATGATGTATATATTTATTTTTTGTTTTATTGTGTATTAAGTCGTATCGCATGGCAGGGAGAGAGGGAGAGAACGGGACGGGAACACTTGCCATCTGTTTGATGCCGGGCAAACTGTAAAGGGTAGCAAGTCAGCAGGAATATAAAAAAATGCATTATTAATAAGCTGTTAAATTTGCTGAGCAAACAGAACACAACGTATAAATAATTCACAGTAGTGAGTCGAAAGAGCAGCAACGAAAAGGGGTCGGGAGAGGGAGGGAGGATTGGTTGCAAGGCAAACAGCATGTGACATTTTGCATTGAACAAATCGAAGTGGAAATTATGCACATCGAATGCTGCAACTTCGGTTTACACAGTCGTTTCGCCGTTGCATTCAACGTTTACAATATTTTGAATATTTAATGCCATTCGCTGCTCACGAACGAGGGTGACAGACGACGTGCAGATACCCTGCAATACTCACTGATGAGTGTGGAAAGATGCTTGCCAAATCGCCGTTGTGTGTTGTTGCTGTTGCTGTTGCCTTGTCAATGGCTGTCGAGCTGTCACATGCCTCGCTTCTCTCGTGACGTTGTCAACGTGTGTTGTCCTTTTTTAAATGTAACGTCATGCGGCTGCAGCAGTTGCAGGGAGGGGATTGTGCTTCTTTGGTGTATTCAATGTGCACAGCTGGCTGGCACTGGAATAATATCAAACTGTGTTTATGCATTTGCAATGCTGCAAACAGCAGAAGCAGCAGCAGCATTTTCTTCTATTACTTCTTCGCCTTTCTGTCGAACTCGAGCGCCTTGATGTATGCTACACTGGCACAAACACAAACACAAACAGAGAGATAGAGAACGAGAACGAGGTGACGATAGCATGCATTCCTCTGGACACAATTCTCCTGTCGTTTTATATGTTTGTTTTTTCATCAAAAATTCATTTTTCTGCGTGTTGTTTACATTGACATTTCATTTATGTTTGCTTATGCAACTGCAGATAGTTTAGACACAAACATATACACACACGTAGTCAAAGTCCTTTTGGGTTTTCACTCGATTCGATAAGTAATTGATACGGTTTTCAGGTTCGTTCGTTTCCTTTTACCTTTACCTTTATACACACACAACATCATGTAAAGCGTTGTAGTTTAGCCAACATCTTGCTTACCATAAAAGTTTAAGCTCGATTGCGTTTAAGTTACAATTTGCAGCTAGTAGAAACTGCTATGTTTAGTTCCTATAGACTTAAGCGATACTTGATTTCTTAATCAGCTACAAAATAAAATGCCATAAATTCCACTCGAAAGAGAGAGAGAGTCGAATGTCCAAAGAACAATAATAAAGAGAAGTGCTGGCTAACTGGAGCAAGTGTCAATTACGCCTTAATAGCCAAAGGATAACCGAAAAGGCCGCAGCAAAGTGTGGCATGGTCAGCATGTGGCAGCACTGGACACTTTTTGTTGCCATTGCTGATGTTGCTGCTGTTGCAGTTAGCCGCAGTGAAAGTGTGAAAAGTGAACGACAATGAACGCGCGGTCAGACGATGATATTATGGCGCTTTGAAGTGCCCCGACATGATGACACTGGTGGTGACCGCCACCAACGTTGCCACCAGCAGCTGCAACAGTAGCAACAGCAGCTGAACAAGTGAACAATGAACGGAAGCCAACAAAAAGAAATAAAAGGGAAGCAGGAAATGTCGCAAACACTAAATCAGTGAAGTGCATTAGAACCACTGTTCGGGAAGCGACTCTGCTGATATGTGTTTGTATATGTTTGCGTAAGTGTGAAGGAAAGAGAGAGAGACAGAGAGAGGGGAAGTTCTTTATGTGCTGTAGATAGCAAATATTGATTTGATAATGGCAAATAAAATGAAAGATTTGACAAAAAGCTCATAAATCAGTTTGTCAGCGTCGAACTTCAAATTGATTTTCAACATTTTTTTATCGCTTGCACTGTGAACTTAAAGGTGTTATGGAAATTAGAACAAAGACACGCACACAGACACACATGTGGCATGCAAAATGTAAGAGTACGTGAGACAACAGCAACGGCAACGGCAACAGCAACTCGTTCGTGCATCAATGCCAAATAACGCCCAACGCCAATGTCACAATTACCCACAGGCAACGCGGTTTTGCTATTGTTGACAATTTCCTGTCGTTGCCGCTGTCATCATCAACAAGAGGGTTAATGTTGTTGTTGCTATTGCTATTGCTATTGCTGTTTCTGTTGCTGCTACTGTTTCTGTTATGTGACATGTGCGCTGCCAAAACTGCTGCCGGTGGGGGTGGGTAGGGTTGGGGCGTGGCTCTTGCCTCATTGTCATGCTAGGCTCATCAGCTAGCTGCATTAATGCTAAAAGGAAACCAACTGCCAAAACAAAGCTCGGCAAACTGCATAATGCCGAGACAAAAGACTTCAGTGTGTCTGTGTGTGTGTGTGGGACTTAGTAGGCGTGGCCAGCGACTTTCAATTGAACTCAAGTCACATCATCATAGAAATGAGAAATTGGTATTTAAACAGTCGGTATATCGAAAACATCTTCAATAACTTCAATATATTCCATGTGCTAATTCAGTTTCAACTTATAATTATGTGGTCCTGCCCCAAAGAAGTTAACTACTTTAAATTCAGCTTTGATTTGCATTGTGGTCCAACTGTTTTGACATTCTCTGTGATCATGTTGAAGCCTCGAAAGCAGCCGCTAAGTAATCACTCAGCGAAAAAGAAACCATAGAGAAATACTTGGGAAAGTAAGAAGGAGAATGACATTAAAAATACAAAAAGTGAACCCAGCGGCAAAAGGGAATGCAAAATCAAAGTGTGTGACAAGGTTGGGTTACCTGCTGGACACCAGCTGCAGGCCGCAATGCGTCTGCAACAAGAGTTCCTTCTGGAGTGGAGTAGCCTGGAACTGCACAGTGAGGACTGGAGTAGAGTCGAGTCGAGAGCAGGCGCACTCCATTAAACGTGCCAAAAGATGTTACGCCCCAGAGATGCAGCGCAGCGTGTTGAGGGAATAGACTGGGTACAGAGAATGGTGCAGGCAGGCAGGGCACAAAACAAACTGAGTAAGTTGCACTCACACACCCCAACAAATTTCTGCATGTGTGTGTCTGTGTCTGCACTTTTGCGGTTATCGCGCGTTTCGGCTCGCAAGTGTCCTTTGGTTTTTCGGCAACGAGGCTGGCCAAAATGGCTGCTGCTGCTGCTGCTGCTAGCCAACAAGCAACGACCACCACCACAACAGTCTCCAGTAAGTGTGTGTGTGTGTGAGTGGGTACAGCCTGCAGCACAGCACAGTGACACATTTTCCCAAGTCAAAAGTATCGCACACTTGTTTTGTTGTAGTTTTCCCTTCCTTGTTAATGTCTCAATTATCAGACAATTCGCTGACATTCGCTTCTGTCTACCATTCAAGCAACGACAACAAGCTAATTCATTTATTTAATGATAGTTTAGACATTTATTATATGAATTGATTTTTCGTTTAAATTTTCTCATACATTAACATACATATATTTAACTTGTATAACTAGCTTTTCTTGCAAACGTGGTGTGTCTTTTGGAGAACTTTCTCCTTTATTGGTTCGTTCGTACCATGACCTAAAAGCGATTGGATGAGAAAAGTCTTGTGGAAGACTTTTTAATTTTAGCTACACTGCATGAATGCAACAACAATGTGAGTGTATTTGTGTGTTGTTAGATTCTTTCTTATGGGAATGTTAACTATGATTGCCTGTCATATTGGTGGACTGTTCTTGTTCCCGCTTGACTGCCGACAAACGGCAATTTTATTGACCATTTGAATACAATAAAAAAAAAGGGGGCCACTAGACAAAAGACAAAAGGCAAAAAAACCAAACCCAACTGCACAAAAGGCATATCACAGCTAACAAACGCGTGTAATGATGGCAAACAACACACACACACACACACACACAACGAAAATAACAATGCCAACTAGATCTGGGCGAGATGAGAGCTAGAAGAACTATGTGGAGCAAATGCATAACTAAGATTTCCTATTTCAGTTAACAATTTGATAACAGCAACTGGTTTTTGTTTCAACCGACATAAAAAGAAAAAAAAAACAGAAAATATTTCGAGATTTTTCAAGCTGCAACTTTACCAAACCGCCTTGCCCCTCTTCCCCTGCCTCTGTCCTCAATTCCCTGGTGCAGTCAACCAAGAGACAAACAATACGGTTAACAATATGACATAACAGAAATGAATAAGATTCACTTTGTTGCAGTTTGGCGACGACTTGATGCACTTTACAACAAAGTTTACTTTGAACACAGAAACTTGTATAGAGTAAACACAATCCATTTTTGACAATATTTATTGAAAGTGTATTTGATACACACACAACCAAACAGTTGGACAGCTGGCAAAGGTTTCTTCTGTTTTTCGGGTTATTTTTACAATGTGCAGTCAGCGAGTCGAAAGCAACTGCTACTGTTTGCTGCTGTGCCTTGTGAGGCCTTGTTACCAAAGCTCAAAGCATTCAAACGAATTCATTTCAGGAATTGATATTAGAAAGCAATTAGTAGCATTTCGTACTCCCTGGACGGCTGGTTAGGTCTGGTCATCCTGAGCATCTGCAACTGATTGTCAAGCAGTGCTCGTACAAGCAATTGCAATTAACGCCTGACAGCCCTCAGGGACTGCTAGCTGGTTGAAAAACTAAAAAAAAGAAACAAAAACAAGAAAATAAAGAGAAAAGGGCACTCGTTAAGTTTTAAATTTATGCCCTTACACAGTTTACTTATTTCTGATTCACAATTTTTTTTGCTCTTTTCTTGTGTATTTTATTTGTTTGTTGTACTGTTGCTTACACGCAATTGTCATTTATCACTTTTTATTGATTGCCGTGAATTTATCAATATCCGCTTTTGGCGGCGAACACTGCGACGGTGATGGTAAACGCCCACCACGGTGAGCGGTGGATCAGCATCGCCCACTCGACGTATACGTAACCATTTTTAATGCCTTTCGATGGCATTCCCGTTTTTTGCCTTTCTCTTGGATTGTGTTCAAACAAACACACACACACAAACACACATTGTTGCTGCCGTTGTTGTTTAAGGCATGAAATTGATGTGTTTTATATGTATGTATGTATGCGGGTGGGGAAGGGAGAGGGGGAGAGTGGGCGTTATGCTTAATGTGATTATTTAAAGCATTTTTATTGGACGGCAGAATGGATAAGGCAATACGCCTCAATCGGGAACAGGTGAATTTATTAAGTAAATTAAGAAAGCTCACAGCAAAAGGAACAAACAGAAAAGCAGTGAAGCGAACCACTTTTCTACTTAACTTAAGTACAAACGTATGTGTATTTGTCAACATAGACTTGGATTAATTGCGACTTTCAAAGATTAAGTTCGATCATAATCAACTGCTTAGAAGCATAACAATAATGATTTTAATGTCTCTGATAAGCATCAGCTGTAGATAAGCTGTCACATATTAGATCTAAGATATTACTGCCTGAAACACACACACCCATACACACACACACCCTTCAACGTTGACCCTCTCAACTGAGAAAATGCGCAACCCTTTCGCAATTTTATTGTCCCTACTGTTTGTTTGGATGGTTGATTGACTGGCTGGCTGGCTGGTTGGTTGCCTGCTTAAATGGCAGCTTAAGTCAGTTTGAAATCCAAGGATTTTGACGTTAAGACCTGCTCGCATGCAATTTAGCCAAAATGTATTACATTCAATTTGAATACTAAGCCGCTTACCAACACTAAAAGTTTGATGTGCACACAATAAACAGGATTTCTGGCTACAATTAGCATGTAAGCCGAAGCACAGCAAAGGGACACCCACAAACACACCCACAGACACAGACATAAAGCTCATGCATAAAAAATGTAAAAGGTCAGCTTGAAAGGCAGAAGAAAAAAAACAGAGGGGAAAGGGAAAAGCGGGTAAGTAGTACATGAAGCTCGAAAATGGCATTGTGCTTAAAGTGAACAACCGCAAAAACTGGCAGTCAAAGTCGATCCCAGAACCAGCACAATTAACACACACACCCACACACCACCACTCACACACACACACAAAGGGTGCGCTCAAAGAGAGAAGGACGTAAAAGAAGCAGCGAAAAGAAACGGATACTTATTTAAAATTTATGTAGCGTAATTACAAGCGATTTAACCCATTGCTTGAGGGTCTCTTTCTCTTGATTCTCCATTCCTTCCCGCCTTCCTTAGCCATCAAGCGGCTCAAAGCAAGCGCCCCAAACTCGTAGGCTCCCAATCCTTTTGAATTAAAAAAACGACACAAAACCGAAATACAAATGAAAATGGGCTAAAAATGTATACAATTGGTATTAAATGGGGTAAATTGAGCCACGTAACAATCTTCGATAAAGAACAACGAACATCTTTATGGGAGGGTATCTGCCAGTCGCGCACACCCCACAATTTTAATCCCATAAGGTTTTTTTTAGGGATCTCTAACCAGTTTACCATCTAAATGACGGCAGCTTGAGGTGGACCGCACTTTCAACTAGTCTATAATTTTTATCGTAAGCAATCTGGAGAAATGGCAAACCACAAAAGTCATTTGCCTTTGGCAATAGGTTTATTTAGTTGCTCTGTCTCTCTCACCCTTCTCCCTCTCTATCGTTAAGTCCATTGCACATTGGACTGATAATGAACTTTAATTATTTATACATGAGGCAACTAAAGCGGGTCACAAATTTATTGCATTAGGCGTGTTTTAATTACACCTGAGAGCAAACACATCCAAAGAGAAAGAAGGAGAGAGAGAGGGACACCGTATTTCAGTCAAGTGCTCTTTCTGTGTCTGCTTGTTATATGTATAATTTAATTAGTGACACCAACAAAATGCAGCAACCACACACACACACACACACACACACGCAAATACACAGTTGGAGATGACACCCACACTGTCATTGTCCTAATGATTTTCATGCCTTCGCATACTAATTTGGTAGTCCAGGTAGTCAGGAGATATTCTGTGTCCTTCTCCTGGTTAAGTAATGACGGCATATTAAACTCACTCACTCTCTCTCTCTACCTTACCGCATCAAATATTCAAAAACAAAAAAATTACTCAACATTTCCAGCGAAAATTTATTGCCCGTGGTGGTTAGGTGGTTGGGCGGATGGCTGATGATGCTGTGTTCTGATAATGAGATTCAAATCGAATGCTGATTAATGCGTCACGCAAATTGAAACTAAAACAAGGCTCAGTCGTTTTGGTAGAGCTCAACTAGCAAATACCCTTCACATAAGTTGTGGAAACACATTCAACTTTTACTACGCTTCCCAAATAAATCTCCAGTGTCCATTTACTTTGTCCCAGACAAAGCTAAATTAATAAGAAATAAAAAGATATTAAAACTCATTTCAAGTGGCCTTCGCATTAGCCAGAACTCAAAGTATTTACCATTTTTCATGCTGCTTTTTTATGCTGCCAATTTTTTCAACTTCTATTCACAATTTTTTGGTTTAGCTCTTGTTTCTTTTTCCTTTTAGACGTTTTTTTGTTGCTGGTGGCTAAAGCAAATGCTGCTGCAGTCACTTTGCGCTAATCATCATATAAATGGTTTGTAAAATATTAGATAAGAGCCAAAAACTGTTAAATGTTTTGGAATTAAATGCGTGATTTACCCCGTTGCCGTTGTCCCGTTCAACGTTCAACGTCTGAGCAAGGACGCGAAGATTTTCCATTAAATCCTTGGAGCAGCTAACGCGCTTAGCTTGAGCAACCACAGGGATGGCATGATGGCTGGAAGGCAGCTGAGGAAGCAGCCCCTGTGGAGATGCCGAGTGGAAAGTGGAGTGGGAACCATCGCCAGAGCTTATGCAAAAATTTTGTTTTATAAAATTTTCAAGTCAAGCGCCTAATCCCAACACTTATTCTTATACACTTCAATGTCTTACACTAACAGGGTCTTCCACAGAGAGGGAGGGTGGTAGGAGGAAAAGGGGCAAAGAGGGGCTGTGACAGGCTGTGGCTGTGTGTATGCGGTTGTTCGTCTTCATTGTTGGGGGCCAAAGAGCATTGAAAAGTTTTTCTTTTCTTACCAGACAATATTTTATGACAAGTGGTGCGACGAGGTGGTTGGGAGACTGGAGACTGTGGCGCGGGGAGTGAGACTATGGGCGTTGGCTATGCGGTTGGCTTGGGAGTGGAGGAGAGGATTGGGGGGGTGGGAGCGTCGGGGCGTGGCAACACATTGGCACATTGCCGGATTATGCCACTGAAAAATTCATTCATTTCCTGCTTACTTTTCACGACAAAACACATTTCGCACCCCACCCCACCCTACCAACCATCCACCCAACCATCCAACCATCCATCCATCTATCCAACCACCATACCCAATGAAGCCACAACACTTTGTAATATATAATTAAGATTACAAGCTCCTTTTGGTTTAAGTATTCCAATGGCAGGGGCGGAGCGGGGCTAACTGGCTTAAACTTTATGTACGTACATACGTATGTATATCTTAAGTTGACTGATAACCGAGCTGCCAAAATTTTATTCATGGCTGGCGGTTTTCCATTGCCACGCGGCCTTTTTCCAGCTTAGTTTAGTTTGTTGTTGATGTCAACCCGCGACCCTTTTGCTAAGGGCTCAGTTTAAGTTCGGTTCCCCAAAATTTTCATTTATCCCCCGCGTAATTATTCATTCTGAGCCCTGAGCAGCAGCAGTTGGACGACACTCGTCGAAATGTATTTATGAAAATCATCATAAAATTTTAATATCAAGGTTTTAATGGGTTTTCTTAAACTATATAGGCACGATAAGCCTGCAGGCGAAGAATCCGTGACCTTTAATAGACCTTTGCATAACTTAAACAGAATAATATCAAATTAAGTTGTGATGGTCACTCAATTGAATTTCCTTACTAGCAAAGTGTTCTCCTACATCGTTTTGGGTTTCCTGTTGACCCGCACAATGTCACATCTTAATGGCTCCTTAGTCTTACAAACTATGATACATCATCGTATCAGAGAACGAGAGTATACTGCTTTCCGTTGACCAGTTATGGAACTACCCTTCATCAACGGAACGAATGGCCAGAACGACCCCGACCCCGACCCCCTGTTGCCTGACTTTAAAGAAGTGAAGAGAAAGAAAGAAAAAGGCTTTTTTCTTTAGCTATGAATGCGCCCCATGCTCATTTGCATATTAACGGCATGTGCGTCTAATGTGAACACACCTTCCGCTGACCCCCCCCCCCCACACTCCCCCCTAACCAAGCACTTCCTTTTCCACTGCTTTTGCTCTTCCTTCCCGCCTGTATTTGCATAATAATTTTATGGTTCGCTGCAGTCGAATAAGAAAATCCAGCCGCCGGCATTTGCTATTGTCGGTGACCAAGTAGCAGGCCCATAAAAGCAATCCCACTCCCCCCGCCCCCTGCTGTAGAGCTGGTGTGAGCCCAGCATGATGTTTTCCATTGAAAAATGATGCAATGCAGGTGATCGCCTGACGACTGTTAATGAACTTCACACGTAACGACACCCCAGTTGAAACGGAAGCATAACTACTTAAACACCATAAACATGCAATGCATCAGCTCAACCAGACAAGGGATCTATAGATAGAATTCCTTAATCTAATTATGGCAATCGTCGTTGTGGAGGTAAAGTTAAGTTAAATGTTAAAGTTGACACGAAGGGCATTCTCTCATCTCTTTAAAAGTCAAAGAAATATAATTAAAGTAAAATAGAAAGGAAGAAAGAAACAGGAACTTTTTCGCGCTGAGTACTTACTTGGTTAGAGTAGTGTTCGTAGTATATGAATAAAAGAATATTTCATTACTCGTTTATAGCAGTTTTGTGTGCGAATCACAAAACAATGAGCTAAGGAAGTGCGCGTTGTTTGCCACTTGGCGGCAAGTAATTTTATAATTATGCAAGCGCTGCTGGCATTGTGTGTATGACCTCTGCAGACACACTTCCACACAATCACACACACACACACACACACTCGCACATACAAAGTGCATACAAAGTATGTAATTATTTCTAGTGCCTTGTAATTTTTCACTTAATTTGCATGGTCGAGCGACATCCGCCTTTTGGGGTCCAAAGTGTGCAATTATTTTAACCATTCGTTTTTTTTTCACCCAAGTCTTTAATGCAAGGCAGAAAAGAAGAAACATGGCAATAAAATCTTATATCATTTATATCAATTTTTTTATTCCTGTTAATTTTTATCTGCTGTCAATGCCATTAAATTAAAATAGAGTCATTACAACAGAAAAAAACAACTGGAACCCGCAAAAGTACTCAAAACAATTCCCTGGTTGAAAGTGAGAATGAAACAGCGCGTCATTAAATTTGATAATGTCCCAGTTGTTGTTGAGTGCTTTTTATGGGGTGGGAGGGGGGTGGAAAGATGCTGCTGCTGTCCATCAGTGAGTGACACACATTTACATAATTATTAGAAACAGTTAAATGTCCACAAATTGTAATCTCATAGTACACTCTTGGTCACTGCTTCTGCGGCAGGCAGGCATGGGGCATGGGGCACGGGGGAGTCATTACTTTTCTTTCTTTTGGCCAACATGATTCGTGGGGTCGGTCGGTCACATTATTCAAAGTATGCGGCGTCAATGTCTTTTGCCATTTACTTGTTGTTGTTAACGTTGACGTTGTTAGCTGCCTCCGCAATCTAACGGCTGGGACAGGGGCGGTGGTGCTTGAAAAGGCGACAGGACTTTAGCCTGTTGATGTGCCTTTGCGCGTGCCTTTGACTATGTATTTAAAAATGTTACCAACAACAAGAACAACACCACAAACACACACAGCAAATAAAATAAAATAAAATGTAATTTTTATTATGCTCAGTGGTTTTTATTGCCTGCTTTATCGTTCTACAAGTTGTGCGTATATTGCCCTTGTCTTGTCTTGTCTTGTCCTGTCTTGTCTGATATTTGTCTATGGCATGTCCTTTGTGCAAGTATGTGTGTGTGTGTGTGGGAGTGTATCTGGGGCATGCCACAATAGCCACAACACACACAGAAACACATACTATACAAATAGACATGGACATGCCAGGCATCTTTGGCCTTTTTGCGATATTTTCGGTTTTTTATGGCTTTTTTATTGACTTGATTATTATGTTGCTGTCCAAAAAAAGCCAAAAACAACAAAAAAGAAAACACACAAAAGTTTTCTTAGGCCTTCCCAGCCCAGGGAAATTAAAAAATAATTTAGCGCTCAGCTCGAGGGCTGGCTGCATAAATTTAGTTATGTCTGACTGACTTGACGGCATGGCTAGACGGCACAGGGTGTGTCTGATTGCCTTACTTACTGCCTAGGACCACATAAATAAAGCTCAATTCCAGCAAGCAGTTTCTAATGACGCCTTCTGCAATTTATTAGTGTATGTGTGAGTGTGTGGGTGTGCATGTGTGCATGTGTGAAGTAGCAATTGTTATGACAGCCTCAAGACTCATATTTCAAACAACAAAACTGTAAACAAAATCCACAATTTATTTTTTTCTCTGAGAGTGTAAATTGCGTCTCAATGAATTGTAAAGTTTTTCACTTAATTGAAAAATGTTCCAACAGGCAGGTTAGTAATGTGAGCACTCTTGATCAATTTGCCGCCAGCCAATTTCCAGTAAAAACTAATAAAAAAAACTCTCTAGATGAAGTATTGTTTTGGCCAAAAGCCAGCGTGACTGAGGCGATATCAAATGTCAAGCTGGATATAACTTGCTTTGGGCTATCAAATCTGTTGCTCAAATATAAAAAATTGATGAAGTTATGCGATACGTATACTTAATTTAAAAAGTTTAAGCTTTCGAGAGTCAAACACTTAGTAAGAACTATTTTTGCAATTACTTAACTTAAGCCAATTAAACTTTTAAAACAATTTGTATCAAACATTAAAAGCTCAAAACGCTTAACGTTGGCTGCTGCATTAACTTTACGACAACAACTGATTCCGCTTTTCCAACGAAATTTAAAATTAGAAAAGAAAAACAAAGCCAATCTCTTCATTTGGCTTTTTTTCCTTTTAAAATGGCATTTTCTAAGTCCCGCATGTTGCCTGTGGCTCTGTGCCAAAATGACAAAAATTAAATGCCACAACATCAAGACGCAAAACGAACGAACGAACGAACGAGCGAACAGAAAAAAGCCAAACAAACCACAAAAAATGTAAAGGAAACAAAACAAAACACAAGGAATGAAAGGGAAGCGCACCACAACGAGAAACCAAGTCTCATAATTAAAAATTAAGCCATTCGCCTATTAGTTTTAACCCTCATTAACTTTAGATAAACTAATCTCCAAAGTAAACCACTCGCATTCATGGCCTTTTGTGTATGTATATGTGTGTGCGACGCGACCCTGCCCAAGGGATGATATCCCATACCGCACCACTCATCCGCCCAGTGTGCAACGCCTATCAGGCCCGCGCCTTCAGTGCGTGAAAAGCTCATCAAATGGGCGAACTCTCTTAGAAGGCCCCAATGACTTTTTTTTGCCATTCTTTCTCCAGTTGGCCGAGATGTGAATGCTGTTGGTGCTGCTGCTGCACAAAATGATATAGAAACAGGCCGAACCTAATAGTATGCTTAGTGAAAAAAAGTCAGTAAAGAAGATGGAGCACAAAAAGGCGGAATGAACAAGAGAGAGAAAGGAAAAATAATTAAAAACGCAACCTTGATGAAAATGAAATGTTTACAAAGACACAGGCGCGCACAAAATAAAGAACTGTGACAGAACAGCAACAAAAATAATGTTGAAAGGCTAAAAAGCGAAGTAGAATCAAGTAAGAAGGCTTTACTCGAGTAAGCTTGACTAGAAGATACCCTTAACCCTTGATCATACAGACGGACAGACGGTCGGGCTGACAGACACACTCATATGTACGTGTACCGCTGTACCAATACTTTATGGTTTCATATCTCCCGTGTTTCTAAATTTCACAGAAGTTCATTATTTTGCTAAAAGTTTCCATCCCAATTTTCAAGTTTTCGATTTTTAAGATTTTTTTGTTATTGTTTACATGTGTATATCGTAAGCCGAAAAGCTATCAAAAATTTGAAACAAACTTGCTATGCCTGGGGATTAGGAGAGCTCATATCCAAAATCTGGAGTCACTAGCTTTTATAGTTCCTGAGATCGACGTGTTCATACATACAGACGGACGGACAGACAGACAGACGGACATGGCAATATCGACTCAGCTGTTGATGCTAATCAAGAATATATATACTTTGTGGGGTCGGAGAAGGGATAAAAATACTGCCGCTGCAGCAGTAGCAAAATTTTAGCGAGTGTCAAAATCAAAAATGATGCTGGTTTTGGAGTGCAAATACCAGGCGAACAGAAATAGCAGCTGCCAAACCTAATTAAGGGTCAGCCTAAAAGTATGCCATATGTTATATTTTCTCAACTTCTTGTTGCTGCTAAAACTAAATTAGGATCAGACTAAAAGTATACCACATGTTATATTTTCTCAACTACTTGTTGCGCACTCTGTGCGCCTAGTACCTGCAGTCCCGAATCAACTATATTTTGGCAAAACGAGCAGAAAAAAATACTGCCGCTGCAGCAGTAGCAAGTCTCCTTGTCTCTGTTACATACATTTGCACAAAACCATTATACCCTTTTTTACCCATTTCATGGATGAAGGGTATAAAAAGCGAAACGAAACGAGAAGAAAAGAAATAACATTTGCGCTCTCTGCTCAAGCAGCGGCACAAAACGAAAACAAAAACGGATACACGCAGCGGATGCAAAGTTTACTCAAGCAAGCCAAGGAGACGATGGTACTGGGCTCGGAGGGATGGTGTTAAGAAAAGGGTAACCGCCTACTCGAAGGAAACCGTAATGCTGAATGCAAAGTCAAGCAAAAATAAACCAAGATTTTTGCCTTCTAAGCAAGCAAAAAGTCGTCCTTTCATATACTCATTTTCAACAACAACAAAAGTTAAAATTATTTTTAAAAGCTGCACTCTTACTTAAAATCTGCACAATAATTAAAAATGTAATCAAATATTTATGCAGTAACAAAACTATGTTTCTCGTATTAAATGCCAAAAATATCAATATCACAAAAATATTTAATGAAGTTTTTCCGGCAATCCAATTATTGATTTCGATACAGAAAAAACATTAAGTTGAATGTTGTAAGTATACACCTTTAAAAGTTGAGTTTATTGCCTATTTAGAAACTTACACAGTTTTATTTTTATTTTTTTTTTTAGAATATATGTTAAAGTAAAGTGTATACATATATATCAATTAGAGCTACTTATAATTTAAATATTGGCTCTGCTCCTGGTTGCACAATCACTTTAAAAACAATATAATATAATGATAATTACAAAGCGCTAAAATTGAGCAAAAATTACGCATTAGCACTTGATTTTACACTTAATGAGGGAGAGAAAAACACGAGCAAACAAATTTACAATTAAACAAAGCTGCCCAAAAATGGTTAGTTAATTATTTATAATAATAATAATATATCGAGTACAAGTTACATCGAGTGGACTTGTACTCGATATACACATAAATTACATGATAATCACACAGAATTACAAATATTACAAGTATTACAATGGGTCTATATAAGGATCGCTATACAATGATTAAAGCTTATTAATTAGACATACACAATGATTTGTCAATGTTTTTACTCTCTCGGTGCCAAGTCTAATTTGGAGTTGGTCGATGATTCTGCTGTTTGGCATGGCCCGGATCTGATTTGTTCTCGCGCACCATTAACAATAGTTGCAGCATCATCAGAGCCTCCACCTTGTCCAGTGGATCCATGAAACCACGCTGCAGCCACTTGGGTATAGTGGTGCGCGCATGGCTAAAGCCTAGCTTGTTAAGTATGTAATCAACGCCATATGGCTCAATAGACTTGCCAGCCCAGGACAACAAGCGCACTGTTGGCTCCAGATGCCATGTCTGGCAGTCAAAGTGACGCCAATCTCGCACAAACGACTCAATATCAAAGCTGGGCAGTTGGGCATTTGCATCTGGTCCAAGCTTGGCCTGTGCACCGCCATCTTTGACATCGCCTGTTGCACTGCTTGTTGCTGTCGTCGTCGAAGAATGAGCTGTTGTCGCTGATGTTGTTGCAGCTGTAGATGTTGTTACTTCCGTTGTTGTCGCCGTGTTAGACAATGTCGTTGCGTTTACCGCCGTACTGTTCGTAGTGTTTGCTAGATTCGTATGACTGCTCTGTAGTGGATCCAGGCTGCTCTTGCTACCGCTCAGCTGTTGGCCCTGCTGAACAGTCAAATTCGTATTGGAAGTGCTCTTCTTCTCCTTGAGTATCTCATCCGTTAAATATGGCTTAAGATTAGTCTTCTGTGATAGATTTGGAGAGGCTGCTCGGGCCGACTGAGCTCCAAGCTGGAAACAAAATAGCTTATAAATAAAGGCGAAGCTAAGACATAAGTTAAATACTTACCACTTTCTCCTTTTCGGTGACATAAGATGTGATTAGATCATGCAAAAAGAAGAACGCATCCGCATCGACGGTGACAAAGATATGATCATCGAAATCCGTCATAAAGCTGCACAAAACTTCAGGTTTCGTTTCTAAAAGCAATACAGTAAGTGCTTAGTAATGTATTTTAAGCAGTAAAAACTCTTCTTACCTGTGGGCTCTGGTGTGGTTGGTCCCTGCTTGTGCTCGGTCTTGAAATGCAGCTGAAGGCTGGGTAGCGCAAAGATAACCTCCCGATTGTGGTTATGTTCTTGCGATTTGGCAGCACTGCTGCTGCCCGAGGCGCGGGTTCGCTCAATCGAATTGGAGGCTATCTCACGTTCGCACTCAAGCATCGGGAAGCGATCAACAGCTGTGGAAGATAGACATATTACTTAAACAGTGATTAACATGATAAATGGACTCACCATCAATCTCGCTGTTGGCAAACGCATAATGGAACCACTCGTTTAGGGTCTTGAACTGTGGTGGGAAAATTATATTGCGCGTTATGCGACTCACGATGGCCATGGAGTGATTTTGCTGTTGTTGTCCATCAGTAGTCTGTCCCAGACTGGAGGTCAACGTCTGTGTAACCAGCACCTCATTAGTATCCTCCAGTTGACGTGCTTCGGTGGCAAAGTTTATCGAAGGCGACTTGAGGCTGAACAAAGCCCAAGCTTTGGACTTAAAGTTGATGCCGTGGAAGCAGGCAAGGGAAATATTCTGACCACGCAGCTCAACGGTGCCGCCTAAAACGTTGCCGTGTCGTGGGAGACGTGTCACTAGCGACGGTACTACTAATCCAACTGCCTGAGCAAGTGGTTTCTGCCAATGGCGATGATGCCGTGCATCTGTGTTGTCTACACCATAAAAGTTGGTTGCAGTGCCTGGTCCGGCAGCAGTTGCTTGTGGCAGTTCACCATTCGGCTTCTTCTTGTGGTGCTGGCGACGCCTGATGCTCGCCGAACGATCCTGGAGTCGTGGTTCAAGGCTGGAGAAGACCCGCTTGGAAGATTTAAATTGCTGTGTAAAGAACTCCTCTAGTTTGAAGTACATCTTCATTATATCCGCTGTCGTCGACTTGGATATCATAATCTGCAGCTGATCCCAGCTAAGATCACCGTGTATAAAGATCAGAGCACGAGGCTGATCCTTGCCACAGGCAGCTGCTTGTGACGCAGTTCTCCACTCATCTTTCATGGCTGCCGCAAAGGTGCTGATGCGTGTCATCAACACCGATGTGCCCATATAGTCGAGGCGCAGCTCCAACGCCATGAAGCTCAATCCGAGCGTGTGATACGGCTCCATTCCGGATTCCTCTTTGATGTGGAAGCGCTTATTGATCTTGTTCACCTCGAAGCTGCCACCTACAATGCCACCTTTGGCATCCAGCGCCGAGCCACCTAAATAGATGCCAGCATACATATTCTTGTAGCCTGTGCTGCCTATGGATAGGCGCCCATCCGAGCGGAAATCCTTGGTCAGCCAGACTACATTGCCGCACACATTGCCAATGTTCATCTGAACATTGAGTTTGGTAAAGTTAACAGCAAAGATTACAAGCGTTTCCCAGGCGGTTATTTGATTCTTCTCCGACGGGGGTGTGCCCGAGGATTCTGCGCTTGAGGATTTACCCAACGATTTCAGTTTGCGCACTGCGCCAAAATGACCCAGTTGCTGATGAGATTGCTGTTGTTGTGGTTGGCTCTGCTGCTGTCCATCGAAATCCAGACGAAGTTTATCCTTGGAACGACCCTCACTAGGAGTGGGCGTGGCCGGAGCACATCCTGTAGGAGTTTCAGCTCCCGCCTGCTGCTGTTGCTGTTGATGAACACTTAGATCACCCAGGAAGAGACGACGCACAATGCGTCGACGATACCACGCCTTGGGAAAAGCCAGAATTTCGGTAAGGCGACGCATATCGTACTTAAAACTGGCGCTTCCTATATCTACAATTGTGGAGAAGCGTATAACAGCCCTGGATTGATCCAGAGCACGCTTGGAACTGGGCAACGGTTCAATATACACTTTGCGGCAGCGTGTAATATGAAACTTGACAAACTCCACATTGATGCTGAGGGAATCCTTGCGCTCGCTATCACTCAACGGCGAAAACTGTGTCTCCTTGGAGGTCTTCTTGCCCCCGTATGGATGGAAAATGTACACATTGAAGTCGGCTAGGCAGCCCGTAACGCTAAGTCCACCAGTTGGCAGCTGTTGATCCGCATGCGATTGGGATGAATGAGATTGGGATTGCTGCTGATGTTGCTGTTCCTCGTCGCTGCTCCGCTTAGAGCTGAATACAATATCCAGACTGGGCAGTTGAAGCATACATTCAACGCGGGAGACCGGCAGGCAGCTAAACCTAAATGTGGACGGCTGCATGTGGAAATAGACAATGACATCCACGGGGAACGAGGCATAAGTTGCATAATTCGCTGGTAATATATCCAGATTAACGGCAGTTGTGTGTGATGGCGTTACAGGCACACTGTTCGCCTGTTGCCTAGTCGGAATGGGCTCCAGTGTTTGCTCGAGAAACTCCAAGATGTGTGGCGAAATGATTGTCTCCTCGGGTATGCTCTGCAATGTCATCCAGGCACTCAACGTAGCCCGCTTGTTGCCCAAGCGACGCCCGTGAGCGGCTGCTGCAGCTGCAGCTGGCGTCGATGGCAGCTCTGTACCTAGTTCGGGGAGAGTGCGCGATTGATAATGCAGCTTCACATCCAAGCCGGGTATGTGAAAGATAGTGAGATCTGCGAGTAGAGCATTATGTGCACTAGCATTAAATCTCAGCTTGCTCTTGTCTCGCTGCCGGCGTGATGGTGTGGGACTACCCCAATCGTTACCAATGCTACGTTCCCGCTTGTGCGTCTTTATGCTGACTGCAGCTGCAGCTGCAGCACTTTCCTCGCCAGTGTGGTTGTCCTTAGTGTGCAGCACACATTTGCCAGAGTTAACCAGCACCTTTACATCCAGTTCGAAATCAATATTTGGCTCCGGTTGCTGTTTCTGGGCATGCGCATAAGCATGCTTGCGTCGCATCTCAACCGATATGCCATCAACATCCATTTCACTAGGCGTGCAATCCTGTCGCCAGTCCAATTCATTATCAGCTGTCTCTGTGTCTGTATCCGCATTGGGCAACGATGTCTGCCGCATGGCATCCGTGAAAGTGACCCGACTGACTCCCGTTTTAAGGGATGCACTACGCGAATGACAGGAGGCCGGGGTGCTTTGCAGGCTGGAGATCTCATCGTTGGAGGCAATCGTGTCCAGACGTCGTCCTGTATAGCTATGAGTGCCATTGTCCAGTGGCAGTTCCCGTGCTGCGATGTGAACACCAGGTACACATGGAACTGCACCGCTGCCTACATACGAGTGCGAGCGATTGTAGTTTTTGAGGGATCTTCGCAGCGATGGTCGCTTCCATTTCTGTATCATATCGCGTCGGAAGTATTTGTAGCAAATAGCTTGCAACTCCTGAAGTCGTCGCTCTTCGTGGGCCACCGTATTGTGAGAAGCACCTAGGGTACGCAGATCATTGATTATCTTTAGCTGCTCGGCCATCTCCTTCTCCATCATAAATGAACGCTTTTTGGAGTCAATCGTGGGATCAAATACGAAAGCAGGCAGATTGTCAAACTCGCCACGGCGTCTCACATACGTATCCCTACTACTCTGATCACCCTCATCGCTGTCGGGCGATTCCATTTGGGTTTCATCCTCCTCGAATCCGGTGAGCATGGTGAGTGTGTGTCCCAGCGATGACAATTGCTTGCCAATATTCACATCCAAGTGTATATCGACGCCCTCCATTTGCCATTTTACATTGAGCAGCCATTTGGCATTCTCACCCTTTTTGGCTGCCGTGGTGCGAGAGCACACCTCGAAGGTGCCTTCGGAGACGACACATACATTCATAATGGGTTCAACGGAGCTAGGTTTCCAATCATCCAGATTTGTCTCAAAGTCATCGGCAAATCTCAAGCACAAGCCTTGGAACTTTCCCTTAGATACCAACGATCCCGAATTGCATGCGGAGATTATTGTGTTTTCTAGTGTAATGACCACAGCTCCCTTGGCATCAAAGTCTTGATACGAGCGAGAGCCATACGACTAGGTAGGATTTTAAAGGTAAATTACAAATAATTTTGTATGTAAAGTTCATAATTTCACTTACCACCGTATTGACCTGTTTCAGTGGCAAACATATGCCCATATCCTCGACGGTTAGCTGAAGGAACAGCGTGGATAGATTGGAGCTGGCTATTTGTCCAAAAGCGACACGATCAAACACCTGTTGAGAGGTGTTGGGTGTGTGATCGTAGCAGAGATTGGCACGCTTCTCGGCCCAGTATTCATAGGCGTTCTTGTAGTTGAGCCAGACCAATATGGCTTTGTCCACGGCTATCGGCTGGACGTAGACCAGGGGACGCTTAAGCGTCAGCAATATGAGCTCCTTATCTTCGTTGAGCAGCTCATCCTGGAAGGCGTTACGCAGACCGATGGTCGTATGGAAGAAGGCATATTGCTGGAACTCCGGCTCTGCCTCATCAAAAATTACATTGCGAATGATTTGACCCAGCGACAGATTGAAATCGATGTGAGCTTTGAAGAACATCTTGCGATTGCTCATGTCACCCAAATTCTTGACCCGATTTGACAGCTGCAGTTCGAGGGTGCCCGTTTCGAAGCGTACCGCTGATGAGCAGGGCGTGGTGGCCGTCAACTGGATACGCTTCATTGATATGTTTATGGAAAATAGGATGCGCTTCAGAGTTGACTCCTGTACGCTGGCATTATCGCCACTATCCTCTATCCAGAGCGGCACAGGCTTTTCCCCGCCATAAACTTTTTGAAGCACTTCGTTAATCTCGCGCATAAACACCTTCTGAACAAAGACCAAGTGATTCAGCAAATCTGTTGTCAAGCAGCGCTCAAATTCACCAATCTCTGCGCTTGCATTCACATAGCCACCCTGACGCAGCACAATGCCTTCAATGCTCTCCGTGTGCTCCTGTCTATTATCTGGTATATATTCTGCCAGGACATGCACTGGTGGCAAGCCAATACACGCCTCCGATGGTAAATTCATTTCATTCTAAAAAAAACAAAACGTGGTTATATATAAAATAATCGGGTTGGTTTTTTTAACTTACTTGTAACTTGGTATTAAAACTGAGGGTATGTGTGGGCAGATCAATGACAAATTTGGCACGCTGTCCAGTGACGCCCATGGAGCTGACATGATTCATGCGATACTGAGCTTGTAGAGACGGTAACAAGGCAGCATTAATTGACAAGCTCTGCAGTAGCACATTGAACTGCATCACCAGGGGCTGAAGCAAACCGTTTTGATGTGCTGCAGCCGGCTTTGATTGGGCTAATCGAGCTGCTCGCCTAGCAGCCAGCTGTGGCTGTTGCTGTGCTCCACCAGAGACAGTTCGCTCACGCATCTCACTGGCATTACCAATGCCACTGTTGGCGCCACCAGAGTTGCGTGCATGGAAGGGTGACTCTGGCTCTTCGGCAGTATGTGAACGTAGCGTGGAACGACCCGAATTGCGCTTCACTCGCAACTCCTGCAGTGTGGAAGACAATTGCTTTGAACTTCGCGTCATCATGCCGTGCAGAGCAACTGGATGTTGAGGTATATCAATATTAACAGGTCCAATGGACAGCAATCCACTGTTTTTATCTTTTCCGCGTTTCGACAGACTTGAATAGAGCGTCTGACTCTTTCCCACGGTCACCTTGACAACGGTTCTGTAAAATAAAATTATAAATTTAATGGAAACAAATCATAAGAAAGTATTTAAGGGCACAACATACTGCTGACTGGGTGCAACGCCTTCGAGCAACACAATCATTGCACGTCCCACTTGACCAGTAAGTGAGCATTCCAAGGAAACGGGGCGTGCTTTCTTGCGCCATGTAGCTGTGCTGTTTAGCGTAGTAATTTCCGACTCCAGCTTCAGACCCGACAGTGTAGCTAGAAGTCGGGTCTTGTGTATCTTTGCTACACCAAAGACTATTAGTCGTGTTCGCTCCTGTGGCACACCATCAAGCAATTGCATATCGCGATGCTGTGGTAACGGCGTTGGAGCATTAGTCACATCATCATCATCATTATTGCTGACAAAGGTCGGTGCCGGCTTTTTGTGTTCATTTAGAGAGCTGCGTTGCACCACTGTCTTGGTCTCAGGCATGGTGCCGTAGAGTTCTAATAGATGGTATATTGTCTTCCAGCAGTTGGGCGTCTCGAGCATCGGTGGAAGCGCTGCGATACCTGACTTGGTCAATGTGTTATTGTAATCTCCGCTTACGCTTGTGGCACAACCACCATTTAGCGATGCCTTCGACTCCGTTGTCAACTTTAGGATGTGGTGCTCGTGCAGCGACATGGTGGGACTATCTCGCAATGGCGACGAACTCGACTCGTTTAGATTGGTGTAGCCCAACTTTCCCTTAACCGATTTGCCAGTGGATCGCAGCTTTTGCGCAAAGCTCTGCGGCCGATTTTTGGCATTCGGCGAAGGCGTCAACTGTATAATAGGTGCCAGCCCACCACCCCGACCCCGAGATGATGGCATTGGCATTGTTTCGTTAAATTTGTCGTAGCGTTCATCCGAGAAACTTTCGCCGTGGGCAGCAAAGCGTTCCGCAGCTGATGTGAAGGGCAGCAAATCCGTTGGCTCCGAAGCTGTTAGGAAAATAATGAAGTCAAATTAGTATAGTTTCTAGACGGTAAAAAATGGTGAATTTACCCAAACTACACTCGTCTTTTGTTTGGCTCTTCTTGCTTAGCTCGGGATGCTCGTGGAATTCGTTTTGTGCATCCTTGACGTTCTGATACATATTGCATATTTGATGAAGCAGCCTCAGCAGCGGCATATTGACCTGCTGTGAAATGAAACGAACATTCAAGCTTAGGTTGATCACAGTGCTCGTATGTTTCTTGAGCTGACGTCGCGACATATAGATGACATTCTGTCGTGCCTGATCCACCATGCCATCAGACATTTTCAACACTTCCAGCTCGACGCCAACGCGTTCGCAGACAAACAGAGGCGTGTCCATCATGATGGAGGCACGTGCACCATTCGATTTCTTATTGAGCTTGCTGGCTGGTTTCGGGTTTGTGTTGTTTTTCTTGTCTCCAGCCTCGCTAACCACAATGTCCACGCGTATGGAATCAAAGGTGCCAATTAATGACAGATTCGTGCCGAAGTTTTCCAGTGAAGAAATGTCTGCATTTGAAAATTTGTTGATCATTTGCTGCGGCATAACGCCAAGGCATGTAAGCAGCGGCTCGAAGATCAAATGCGCATCCAGCAGCTTGATGGAATCCTGCATGATGTCCCTGCGTGTATGTGTCTGACCAGGCAACTTGGGCGGCACAGGCCTCACATGCTCTTTTTCGGTGGCATGCTCCTTCTTCTTGTTGTTGTCCTGATGCTTGGCCATCCAGAAGTACAAATCCTCTTTGTGATTTTCAGCGCCTAACCAAAATTTGTTTACCGAATTCGTTGAGCTCAACGAACCCTCCTGCAATGCGCCGTACTCTGTAGAATTTTAAAACAGTTTACAATCGTTTTTTGATTAGGTTTTTTAAATCTGTTACTTACCGAACTCTGGCACCTGTTTTTCCACCAGATTTGAAATAATCGGCAGCATTTGTATACTGGAACGAGACGAATTGCCATGTGAGAAATTCGAGGCTTTGCTGTGCACTTTGCTCAGACTTAATAGCGTTACATTTGAAGCGCAAGCAAGAGGTTCATATTTGGTTGTCATTAGTTACAATATGTAATGAGTTGTTGAAACGAAGAGAGCGGAGAGGTATGAAAATAAATACACATCCACAGGCAATGGCATTAATAAACAAAACATGCATAAACACACGGCAACAAAGAAATTAGATTCGAGACTTACCCACGACGCGTGTGGTGCATATTGGGCGATGTGGATGCCGATCTCTGGGATGCAGGTCCGTGGTTTCCAGTCTCATGACCATAGGACATGCCGCCATATTGTGTATTATCTAAATGTTAAAAGTGAAAAGTATTGAGTAACAGCACACAATAAAAGTGTTATGGTTAGAATTTTGCATTCAAATTAAGTTAGAGAGAAAATTTGAATTTTGTTGAGTGCAGTGCACGAAATAACAATAATTATTATTAAAAGGTTGTGAAATTAAATACAATTATTTAGCACACTGCACTCTTATTAAAAGCCTGAATTTGATAGGAAAGAATAGTCAGAAGGAAAAGAACAACATTGAATATTTGAATACATAATGCAAACGCAAAGCATCAAACAAAATGAAGTCATGAACACTTAAAGCATTTTTTAAAGGAAAAACAGTATAAAAAAAAAAAAAAAACAATAGAAAAGAAAAATATCATAAAGTCAAAGAGGGATATTGCAAGATTTGCAGGAAGAGCATCAGAAGTATAGAGAGAAAGAAAACATTAAAGCTAAACCAGAAATTACTTTTAATTTTTGGAATTGAAATGTAAGTTCCCTTATTTAAAGGCATTTCTGGTAACACAACAAATTTAACATATACGTGCATTGAAATCAAACTTCTAGATCTATATATATGTACACATATATATTATAAGTTATATAACAAAAAGGAGTTGACTGCATGCCGCACGCCATCGATTTGAGGACGTGAAGATTTGCAGTTGAGCAGCTGAGTTAATCAAAGGAATACCAATGTGAGTTCGATGATGCTGTGTTTGCCCAAGTAATAAAGCATTCTCACTCTCTTCCGGATTCTCGCCGACGCCAGCATAGGCGCCCATTTCAACATCACCTTCACACTCATCCGCCTCGCACTCCTCTTCGTTCTGCGGAAACGAGAATGTCACATTTATCGGTCGCGCCAATTTGTTCTTGTACTGATGCTCAAACAGAATCGGATTGTACAAGGTGTTCTTCCACTGCCGACTCAAGACGATGATGCCCTTTTTTAAAAAAAATTTAATTAAATTTGAATTTTAGACAATTTGGTTTTCTTACCTGACGCAATGTATTTAAATGCGGCACCTCGCCATGCTGGAAGATGTGTTCGATGCGCTGCACTCCTTCATCCAGTACAAGTTTTTGCATTATGTAGCATAGCTGACAACTGGGATCCTCTTGCAGTGTCTTTGACAGCAGTGTATAGTTATTGGCATAGCGACTCTATAAAGGACACAGATATTAATATATGGCAAATAGATATATTTTAAAACTGACCTTTTTTATCTTTGGATTGCGCTGTATCTTCTCATTCTCCATGGCATCAGCCATAAGGCAGGCAGCGACAGCCGTTTGTCGCGTATGCAGAACTTTCATGAGTGAAACAATTTTAATGGCCAATCGATTGCTGGGATTCATCCAGGCAGTAATTGCCGGCGAAGCGGTGCTCAAAAGATTCCAGTCAAGACGCGTCAAATCAATTTTACGTGTGATGGGCACGCAGGGTGGTGCGGCAAAGTTAAACCACACTGATTTCAATTCAATGACGCAGGAGGAGGTTTTGTCGGTGCCCTTCACATTCGAGAGCGCCTTGTCGTAACCATCTTTGACAGCATTGCCAGCAGCAGCTCCACCTGTCTTCTGTGTGCCTGCATTTTGAGAAGTGTTGCCAGTGTTAGTTCCCTTCTCCACATCCTCATCTAGTTGCTGCCTAGACGTCGTTTTGCGTCCTTGCTCTGCACCTGCTGCGGAACTATCGCTGACAATGATGTTATCCAAGGCATTTTGAAACTTCTCTTTGGGTGTTTTCGGTGTAGGTGGCTTTTTGGTTATCAAACGCCAAGCGGCCTCCGCCTTAGATGTTGCACCACTTACATCTCCATTTGTCGCTGAAGCTTCATTTCCTGCATTTGCAGAAGTGGCTACCAGCTCGTTAAGATTAAAGGCACCACCAGCAGACGCCACACCCTCTGCACCACCTGTCATTTCAGCCAGCTCCTCTTTGCTATTCTCCGACTTCTCGAAATGTGAGCGTTTGACGATCTTCACGCCTACACCTTCCAAGCCGCACTCGAACATAATGTAGCCGATGCTCTCGATACCCGTACTCTCTGGCATCTTTAGACACTCGAAGAGCACCTTACTCTTGTGCTCTGGAATAGCGGTTACAATAATAGGTGTTTCTGGGGCGCACGATTGTCCTTCGGTCTTTAGGCGACGGAGCTGCGCATGTGCTCGCCCAATATCGAGTGTTATCACCAGCTCTTCTAGCTGCTTCTCCGACGTCTCGATGAGTATCGGTTCGCCTTGAACGTTGTCAGGTCGCGTCTGCGAAGAGAGATGCGCTAGCAGAGCACGAGTTCCCTTCATAATTCCACCCTTCTTATGACTACTGCCAGATTGAACTGTTTGCTGAATGTAGACATTGTGCATAGAGGCACGTGTGGTTTTGCCTAGATGGAATTTGGTTGATATACCCTCCATATAAAAGGTAAGCAGCGATACGCAACTGAGATCCTATAAAAACGGGAAATGTAAAAACATGAAACTAAGACGATATGAAAGTTTCACTTACCTGCACATTATCCAGCGCTGCCACGGATATAATCTCCTCCACAATGGAAGACTGCAGCATCGTGATGCTAACCTTTGGCAGAACAATCAGTCCCTGAGTTTTTGTCGATATACTCTCCTCGTAGACATCGCTCAAAAAAGAATCGCCTGGTCCTTGTAAATGCCTTTCAGTCGTAGATCGCTTGGAATTTGAGTGCACTTGCGACCAGTAACTAAGACTTTGATCCCGCTTCAGAATATTATCATTCTTCACTTTGGCTATGCACGAGGCATGTATAAAGTTTACAACCGAAAGCAAATGCATGGATTGAATTGTAGGTACAGCAGCCTCCACCATTCTGGAAAAAAAAAGAAATTACATAGCGTTAACTTTGAAAGCAAGAAAACCAAGGCTGGTCTAAGAAATCTCTCTTTGGAATCACATTCCCTTTGCTTTGGAATACCTGTACCTATATAGAGAGTTTGCATCATAAAATGTATGAATCTAAGTAAGCCAGTCGAGACTTTATAATACGTTAAACAACGTACGATTAGACAGAAAGAAAAATACAAATTTAAGTGCCGCAATTTTCCAAAAATGCTTCTACTGCGTATATCTTTTTTATTGAACTTATTGCCCTTTCTGGCGGCATATCCGGTGGTAGGTAGACACAACGTTTTGAAACGCATTCAAACTAAGCTTATAAATCGACAGCAGGCTCAAGCGAAACCCGGACAGAATGCAGTTCTTAATTCAGCCAAGCTTCCCGATCTGACGAGTGGCCTAAGCGATGCCGAAGTAGAGTCTACACTCAATGGGTTATCACTTGACGATCTGAATGCTTTGAACAAGTTGCTGGATGATGCTGGCAACGGACCAATCGAATTAGAGGGTAACAGATAAGAAAATAAGAAATTTTATCTATTCATAACATACTCATTTCAAAGCAAGCAAGCCTCAGGGGACACCATAGACAGGCGGCCAAGAAACAGCATCACTACGAGGAGATGGAGTCGGCCGACGAGGAGCTGGAGCCTGCCCTTAACTCCAATAAGCAATCCTATGAAGATTCGTGCCATGATGAGGATGATGCTGACAGGGATCAGTGCACCGAGCAGCCAAAATGCAAAAAGCGTCCAACCACAAAACGTTGCTACAGCACAACCCGAAGATGTGCAACCACAGGATGCAGCCACGGGATGGACGGTTTCCTTGACATTCATGTCGATACCAACAAGTATGGCTCCAAACAAAAGTACGAGGACGCCGAGGAATGCGATCCCGAAGACGCAATCTGTCTTCAACGTAACCAGCAACGATTTAAGCAAAAACCAAGCATGCATGATTTCTCAGAAATATCTGTTAATCAGGGACCAGGTAACTTGGACAGTCTAAAGCAGCTCACCGACGAATCTCATCGCGGTGAATCGCCAAATCTTTCCAAGCTGGATAGCTGGAGCACCAAAGATTATGCGTCGTCAGATATGTTGAGCCATGACTACAGAAAATTGGCCAATTCAAATGGCAACTCCTGGGCCGAAGAGAAAGGTGTGGCCGAGTATGAGGCACAGCAGCCACAACAAAACGTCGAGGAGCTGAAGCAATCTGAGCCCTATGAGCGTCATCAGTTCGCACGCGTTGCCCATGAGCGAGAGGAGCTGGCTGATGAGCTGGAGAGATCTGCTACAGATGAGGACATGCAACAAAATGCGGTACAAGCTGCTGATGATTTCGAAACAGCCGAGTCACAACCTCTGGCTAATGATATGGCAGCCAATGATGGCGACAGGTTGGCCGCTTAAATATACACTTACGAGTCAAAAGCAAAAACCGCACTCACAAACCACAAACACAACACCACAATAATCACACAAAATCCACATGTTCCTGTTATCGTTCAATTTTGCAGTTTTATTGCAAACAATGCGCGCGAACCGGTTCGCTATGTGATACAAACACAAGATGGCTATATCGAGAGCAAGAATGAGTCGGGTGAGCAGCTGTTGCGCTCGGATAAACAGCTTAGCGAGATGCTTAACTATGACAACTATCAGCTCTCCAACAACAGCCAAAATCAACTCGAGCCCAAACGCATCAAACGAGACAGCAAAAAAACCGATGATGAACCCGAGGTAAGTGGTGATAACTAGTTGATGCAGATACAAACAACATCTAAATTTCCAGATCGCTGACGAAAGTTATATCAAGAAACTAATGGACTCGTTTCCACGTGACCAGGATAGCCAAAGCAGTCTAAATATAGCCATCAGACAGGCGAAACGTTCACATTTGCGTGTCAAACGAAGTTAAGTTTTTCATAATTGTTCCATTTGTGTGTGTCATATATTTTGTATAAGCAGTTGCGAATAAATAATTTAAATAGCGGACAATAATCATTTGAGGTGATTAGTTAGGGTTACACTTACCTTTGCAAGCCCTCCAGTAAGAGCGGGGTAAGGAAAACATTTAATTGTCCTTTTAGTCTAGCCACCACCGAAGTGCAAGCTGCCCCACCCTCTGCTTGAAGACTCATGAATTCGCCATCATCAAAACCATTTGTGGTCTTGTCGGATTCTTCCTCCTTCAGCAGCACACTGGGATCCCACGGATGCGACTTTGGACCACCCATAAATGTTGCCGAACTGTTGCTGCCAGTGCTATTTTCATAACGTGGCACCACTTTGATTTCACGCCAGCACGAGTACAGGTCGAAGTGTGGCAGCATCTTGCTACCTATGTACGTCAAGCCACCATCATCGTTCTCGTGGAAGAGTGGCGTAGAAAAGACATCCGGTCCGAGCGGAAACGAACAACCATTCCAATTAAAACATTTGACCTGTGACAGATGATTCAAGTAGCTAGCCATTAGGAGCGGTGAATCGATGATGGGTCGATTGACCTGTTGATGCAAATTGACCAGCGCTACATCCTCTTGCGATGACATTGCAGAGATAAACGAGTTCGATGACAACGATGGCGTACCTGAGGACGAGCCACGCGAATCCGCCTGTGAAATGCAGAGCAAAGTAAAATAGTTAGTAGTTTGAAATCACAATCCATACCAACAGCTACAACGAAGTATTAATCAGTCAGGCCAATTGGCGCAAGCACAAGTTGGCGATAATAAAAAGTGCAATCAATGCGTGTTTGTGGGTTAATTAAAGTGTTCTTAAATCTAAACTAGAACTCATTTGGCTAAGACTTGCCCGAAGTTTCATGCAGAATTTGAAGACATGCACACAATTTATGTTTACCCTTGCAAATGGGAAAGGGTAATATTTATAGGAAAAACAATATTTAAAATTTGAATCGGCTTAACATTAAGAATTTATAAATAAAGAAACATTTAATTTGAATTGCTCTACGTGTTAGTTATAGATTTTATAGGTTTTCTTTCATACTGTGGTTTTGCTTTTGCTAAGAACTACTCACGTCGTGAACAAAATGTCGGTACTCGGGTCGTGATGAGATATTTGTTAATTTTCTTATTGGTGTAGCAAGACCGTGAATGCGTCTCGCGTCTTCATTCTGGATGAGTTTTTTTTACGGTATTTGTTTTTTGTTCATTTTTTAATCGGTTAGTTTTATTTTTTTTTTTTGGTTTGTTTTAGTTTTGGATGAGGAATAGAATTTAGGTGTGGATATTTTTAAATAGCGTAGATTATAGTTTATGGAATTAAGAGAGAAAGAGAGATAGAAATCTTATAGATACTTAAAGAAACATGCATTACATATATTAGCTCTTCACAGGAACTGTCAGTCTGATCTTTTTTGGAGAAAGTGAAAAATGAACTAGGCTTCGAAAGCAATAAAGCTTAGGTGTATATTTATTAATGCTAGTATTATAAGGTGAATACGTAAAGACTTAACATATAGATTTTCTCTATAAATAGTTTTGACATTTTGATTGCCTCTTTTTACCAGTTCTGTGGTGCTCTGTGGTCGCTTGGGCAGTGTTTTGTTGCTCTCAGTCGCATGAATTTCCAAATCGCTGCGATAGGTAGGCAGAGTGTGACTGCCGTTCTCGTTTTGGGCACCAATGCTGTAAGAGGCTGGGAGCTTAGGACAAGACAATACTAAGAAACCAGCTAGACTTACCTCAAATCGGAGGAGAAACGTTTTCTGCCCGATAAAATAATGGAACCATTGCCGTTGCGCTGCTTCATGGAGCCGCGCTGCGACATCACATTCGAGATATCCTCCTCGGCAGAGAAGAACATCTCGGAGGGATTCTCCGAGGTCAGCGATATTGTGCGCTGTACCTCGCGCGGCAACTGATCCCCCACATGCAGCGCAATGTCAGCGATCTCAAATTCCAGTGGATGTGAATGCGGCGCCGAATGCGACATCTCATCAGGCATCTGTTTAACAAAAAACAAAAAAACAGACAAATGAATAACTGCATCCAATGCGAATCCATGTGTGCTTACCTCGTGTTCATCATCCAAGGCCACTTCGCCAGTCAGTCTTGAGTCCGAGATGCTAGTCTTTGGCGGCGATACGCGCAATCTATGTGAATCCGAGCCACGTCTGGGTATACTGGTATTGCCACCCTCTACAGAATCATGCTGCATCTGAAGCTTTTTAGAGGGACTGTCCAGCAGTCGCGCGTATGGCACCTCCACGGACGTCTGACGCGTGCACGTATATCGCTTACTGCGACGCTCCAGTGTATTTGGGGAGCCAATACTTTCACGTGACTTGTGACGACTGCTGCTTAGCTCTGGTTTGTCTACCGAACCACAACCAATTTTAAACCTGGCTCCATCTGGCAGGGCACAGAGCTCCGACTTTTTCAGACTGCCATTGCGCAACTCCACTGCAGGTCTATATAGCTTGCCCTTGCCATTGAAGTCGGCCGAGTCGTAGAGCGAGACACAGTGCAGGCTGTAGGGCGGTGTGTGGAAGACCAACTGACCCTGATGCAATATACTCTCGCCAAAGCCAAAGTCTTTGTTATTGTTTATAATGCTAAAAGCAATGAAAAAGATATTTAAAAAAGACCAAAAAGTACAAGCTGAAAATGTATACTCACAAGTAACGTGCAATATTATAATTGTCATGGACATCCTGCACTGTGGGCTTGAAAAACTTTTGACCATTCCGATTGCTGCCGAAGAAGGCACAACCACCGATGCAGCCACAACGCGAGGTCTCCGAACCTGAGCTTATAGCGCTACCATTGTTAGACCACAGGAACCAAAGTCGCTTAAACTTAGCATCGTGTTCGCGGAGAAAGCTATACAAATTTAAAATTATTAATTGAATTTATTTATGGTTAAATATGGATTACTTGTGCTGCACGAGATGCAGTTCGTGATCGGGTATGGGCAGTGCAGAGGCGCCTTCCAGCAGTATGGGACCCAACGAAGTGCAGCCTACTTCGACCCAATTTTCACAGAGTTCCGTCGTTTCAGGCGTACGTTTGGAAGCATGAGCATCTGCAAACGTGTCACGTAGTTTACTGCGAGCTGTATCCTCACGTGAGTCACGACGCTGAGAAAAGGAGTTGGAGCTGCGCTTGCTTGGCTTGTGGGCACCAAAGTGAGAGCTACTGGGCACATCCTGAGACTTAAGCGATTCTTGGTCAGCGCGACGCAGTTTGCCGGAACGATTGCTGCCTGTGGTGTTGGTGTTGTAGGAGCTATTCGGTGCACTTCCGGCATGAAGCATGAACAGACGAAGCAGGATGGAGGGCAGTAGTCCAGAGATGCCCGACTTGACACGCTGCCCGTGCAGATTACAGTTGGCCAACCGAATGGGAGAAATCCAGGCATGCAATGCCGTGCCGCTCTCGATGAGATAGACATCGACTGCATCGACAGACACGCGCGTCATCTTATACTTAATGTCCTCGGATGAGGGGCACTTGTACTTGTTCTCCTCTTTAGTATGTGGACAAAGATTGCTTGGCACTCCATGATGACAATTGCGCACAGTTTTTGGCGACTTAAGGCAGTTCTCTGGATCAATGGCGAGAAGTATAAGTGTCTCTAATCCTGTGACCACATTCACCAGCTGTGGTAAAGTTAGTTTTCCTGTGAGTTTGCCCAGTTGAACCTCCACCAGCCAAGAGTACTCTAGCGTATCCTCATCCAAAGCACAACCCTCATTGCTGAACATTGCATGACCACGCACCTGCACCGCCGAGAGCAGAAGATGACCCTGTTGGATGTGCTGATCTCTCTGCTGGCGCTGCAGTGAATCCGAAGTAAGCAGATATGCGGGACTGACAAGCACCTGGAGCGTCGTCTCATGATAGCGTTTGTTCATCTCAAAGCCAAAGCGTTCGATAAGCACCACTGGGCAGGGCGGATCATCGGGGTTGCAGTTCTTCATGACATGCGCCTGAATGTCATGCACGATAACGGAGACCATGACTTCCAGTGGGCGATAGAGACGAGCATCGAAAGGTTTACGCTTCTCTTCGGGCGCTGTTGTCTCTGATATGGATTTGTTGGCTAGCTCCTTCTCTTTAGCCAGCAGCTGATCCTTCGGATTGGTCGGTGCGCCAGTTTCCTTAAGGCTTACATTTGACTGCTCCATATCCGTAAAGTTTTGATCCTCCCCGAATATGTTCTCCTTGAGGCTTATGAAATTGCGTAAAACATTGCCATAAGCCATTAGGACGGAGCTGCCTATTTCCAACTCCACAGTTACATGGTCCGCAGCCAGGGTACCAGGGTCAAATTTCTGCTGCTCCGATTGCTGCCAATTGCTACTTACTGGGGATTTGCGTACCTTTGGTATGCGCATGGGGCTAAGAAGTATCTCCTCCTTCTCCGGCGTGGTAATATCCGCCTGAGGGTCAGGACCAAGTGGAGGTACCGGATGGTAAACATACTGTATGGATAAGGCCAGTATGGGCACCGCCCAACAGTCAATCCAACCAGCGCTGCGTTGACAGATTTTTCGCCACTTTTTCGTATAGAGTTCGGGTCGTCGGATTAGCTTGCCCTCACGGGTCAACAGTCTTGCATTCTCGTCTATGGCTAGCACAATGGGTCGCACCGAGGAGACCTCCGGCACGTAGAGGCTCAAGTCGAGGCCTTCGCCGTGTATCCAGAACTTGAGTGTCACAGTCTTGGGCAGGAAATCATCAAAGGGCAATGCGAAGCTCATCTCAAAGACGTCGCCACAAAAGCCCAAGTGGTTGTTCTCCTGATTAGCACTGCTACAGTCAATCCAGTTGTACTCGTTGCACAGCATAAGGATCTCGAATTCGTTTAATCTTATATTGAAGTTGCAAGTATATGGCACAAAGCTGAGTATGTCGGGTCGCGCCTTATTGGCCCAGTCTTCGATTAGGTCCTGAAAGAAACACTTGTGCTTGTACACAATGAACGCCGTCGTCTTACAGCCCGCCAACGAGATGTTCCAATCCTGCGGAGCATTCCATTTGGTCGGATAATGGATGCGCACTTTATACTCCAGTGACTCGAACTCGGCCAAGCTGCGGTATTGCAAGGAGGTAGTGGCCTCCACATGGAACAGCTGTCCCTGGATTTTGGATGTGTAACCGTCGGCTAGAGTTACCCAGGGTATGGTCACCTCCACATACGAGGCGGGTCCCACTGTTATGTGCATTGCATTCGTTTCTTTCTCCTTGGAGAAGAGTATATCAATGGTAGCCTCATTGAGAACGCACAGTGTCACATCGAAAGACTGGTAGGTGCGCAGCTCGCCCGGCTGTGGCGTTGGCGTTACTTCCGCCTCCTTCCAGTCCGATGGATAGAAGTATCTGTACAAATGATCACGCTGTCTGTCCGCCCATGGACCGTAACTAAAGTCAGTGCCCTTCAGGCAATGAGCATTTATGCCCCAAACGGGCGGCGATGGCTCTACCACATCGCCGTTGGCAAGTACAATTTGGACAGGCTCCTCGGGCACTACGCCCGGCTCGTCCATATAGAAATACAGATCCATCTGGTTGGACATCATAACCACAAATCCCTCACCCATATATCTGGGCGGCTCATCAATCAAACCTGTATACTTGGGACTGGGACAGAAAAGCACCTTGGCATTTTCCACTTTTGCCTTGACAAAGTGCATGAAATGATCGAGACGGCAAACCGCCGGCTTCGTACTGTACGTGCAATGTGCTTCCTCCATTGATATTGACAGTGTTGTCGGCGTCAAGCGATTGCCAAACACAAAACGCCCCGAGCTTATATCGATCTTGATGACAGGAATCAAGTCCCGCCATGTGGTCGCTTGCATTGCTTCTGAATTCTTGACGCTATTTACACGTTTGCTCTGCCGTGCATTCTCCATGTTCATGTTGTGTTCCTTGAGCTTGTTGCGCTCCTCAGTGCTCACCACATCGTTGGGTATCAGCAGCGATGGCTCCAGTCCAAAAGTCTTTTCCAACTTATCGTACAGATCTGAACGGTTATAAATATGCAGTTCATAGCCATTAAGTTGCACTGACAATCGCGTATCTGAGTGCGAAAGATCTGTAAGAAAACAAAACCAATCATTACAGTATCCCTTTTATTATATTAGATTTTCATTTAGTATTTACCCTCTGAGACATCCTTGGGCACATAGGAACGCCACCAGCGGAATATGAAGTAGCCATCCTGCACACGCATCGTATAATCGTAGGTAATGTACACAAAATCCCGAAACATAATCTTGCCAGCCAAGGGGTTCATTGCCACCGAACCGATCTTGAAGTACGCACCCTTTATGAACCAACGATTCGCAATCTTTGTTATGAGCATTCCAATTACACGCGAGTTGTAAAAATTGTTGTAGGTCACCCACGTGATGGTTGTCAATAACGAGCACAGCAGCCATATCTATAAAGTTTTCAAGTTCAAAGATCATAAGCATTATGTAGAGTTTAGTTAGCTTGAAGAAAATGTTTCATTTTCAAGTTTCGCTGTTAGTCATAAACTTTGTTTTATGAGTCTCGGCAAATGACTTTATTAGTCACTTATTTCGAGATTTTTGCTTATGAAAATTAAAATTAATAATTTTGCTTGAATTATTCCTAAATAGAATAGAAAATTAAATGTCTGGAATACAATTTTGCTTTAACTATTAATTTGATCTACCAATAGAAAGAATACCATGTTGTAATTTTTAGCACATTTTATTAACTGAGAATGTTTCATTAAGAATATATTATACGGGTGTTTTTCTGCTTAGGGTGTATCGAATTACAGTCAAACTTCACTATTACGAACTTTCGCACAACGAAGCTAAACAAATTGATTGGATTGGATTAAATAAAAAAATAATGTTCGACCCCATAGCATATATATATATATATTAGAATCAACCGCCGAGTTGATTTAACAATGTCCTGCCTGTCCGTCTGTTTTTTGATAATCTTTACTATATCCTTTTATTTATATATTATTTCGATAAAATCCTTTTTGATAAATAAGTAATACATAAATATTTTTAAAATTAGCCGAAAGTTTTTTATTTATTGGACGCCAAAAAAAATGTTTTTTTTTCTAAAACGTAGAGTCCAAAAACAAGGAATAATTTTAGAAGACAGAGCAACAATAATAAAAAAATAAAGCAAACGAAGTGAATGGAATACGTTTAAGTTTAGTCGAAGTGCTCGACGGGCACATCACTGAATATGGCGCCAGAGAATGTGCATTTTTTGGCCTCTTTAATGATGGTACAGCCATTGAACTCTCTGAACAGCATATTGTGTCCGAGGAAGCGTGCATCCTGATTCACTCCATTCCGCTGGGCAGCCGGCTGGAAGTAGGCCCGACCCGTAAATGGATTAACAAAGTCCGACCAATAGCCCTCCTGCATAAGCTCAACGGAATACTGCGAGGCAATCAGAACAAATGCCTTGATGGCACAATTAACATCGCTGTCAAAGTACAGATTGAATATGCTAAAGTTGGACGGATCACGCCACTTTAAACTTGGGATTGTAAAGTGTCGCCTCATGTAGGGCAACAAGAGCTTTGGGCAGCGCACCACCTGCGCGCGGATGGGCTTAACACCCCGCCAAACCACAGATTTCTGGTATCTGCTCATATCAAATTGATCGGCAGTGGTAAAGAGGTCCTGATAGGCAGGTCCTACACCCTGCGGAAAATAAAATAGATCTGAGCAGCGATTCTCCAGTATTGGAAATGATGAATGTGTGCCCAAATCTCCATCATCATCATGCTCCAAATTCTCCTGCTCATCCGTATCTACCATCATGAAGTTGGGCAGAATGCTGCTGCTGCTCGCTAAACGATGCGCCGGCTTTTGCAATATGGTGCAATCTCTCAGGCAACCCCATATTAACTTGAATGTTTGCATTTTTCTAGGTTGTTTACCAAAATTTTGTATTCGACTACAAGCTAAAGCTTAAAAATATATTTTTCTTTTACCGGCTCGATATAAAAAATCGCGAAAAAATCAGTCGAATATGTTAAAAACAATTTTAAAACTTTTATTGTCAATATAAGAAAATGAATTTAAAAAAACAAAGGCTGCCCGATAGAAAATGTTTGTTTAAAATACAATTTAAAAATGACACTCCACCCTGTCAACACAAATACGCAATCAAAAAATTTTATTTTCCATGCTTTCGGAGAGTGTTCGAAAAATAAACACTATGTCTGATAGTGTAGACGCAGTGTCTGTGTCTGTTTGTATGTGTTTGTGTCAATGACCAAATCACAATTGATTGATAAGACGCAGAATTGTGGCGACTTCTATTAAGGCGGCAGCGAGATTATTCGACGTTCTTTTTGTCCGAAGATAAAGCCTATCCTCGGCTGATTCATTACACATACGTGTTTGTGTTTGCTTACCATTGGTGCATCGATTTTCATGTTTTCCAGCGGCACATTGTGTGTACGATTCCAGGTGCCAACTTGCGGAAACCCAAGCGGGAATCCATTATCGCTTGTTTCTTCCACATCCATTTTTGTGTGTGCTTTTCCTCAACCGCTGTGGGGGGAAGGGAAGAGTAGCTTATTTTGTGGTCGCTTATTTGATTACCGACTGTTGCTTTGTATCATTTTGCGATTGTTGAAAATCAATTCACATTGCAGATTTGCACATTTGATTTTCTATTTTTCCTTAAATTATATTTATCACACACACACACACGCGCGCACAAAGTTCGATTTTTCCCACTTTGTATTGGAGGTCGTCGTTGTCTCAATTTTTCGTTAGCTGTTTTCATTGGCTTTCATCGAAGCAAAACGTTTGCCTTAAAAGCATTTGTTACGCGCAGCGACCGCGAAACGTTTTAAAGTATATTTAACAACAAATTGCAATTATTTAGCGTGATAGAAGTAAAAAATAAAATATCACTCGCAACGAAAACACTCCCATCTTGTGCTGCTTCTTTCTACTACTGAACAGCTGTTGCCATCGATAGACGAGCAATCAACTTGTTAGAGCTCGATAACGTGAATGGGACTGCCGCCTATCTGTAACCGATAGCCGGTAACTGTTAATCTTTCATAAAAATAAGTAAGTGCTACTTCATTTTGATTCTATTAAAATCAACTACATATTTACTATTTTTGTTGATACAATTTATTCTTAATTTTAGACAAAATATTGCGGCTTTCGCATCGTTATGCCATGATCTGCCAAAGCTGGTAACAAATCCTCCATGGCCAAGGTGTACTTCCGATCTTTTGGATTTTTCTTGTCCTGTATAACAAAACAATTAATATTTAAGCAATAAAAAGTATTTTGGATGCATTTACCTTGTTAGAGCTGTGTCCGCTGGAGTGCTGAATGTTTGTTGTACGTGTTTTACAATGCTGTAAAGCATCATTCGCAATATCCGAGATGAACTTTTGTGCAGATACAGAAATAATTCGAACAATTCGTGGATCACAGCTCGCAAATCCAGACTGAATTAAATAATGTGGAGGTAATGGTTAGCTATACAATATTAACAGTTGTGTACATACGTTATTTAAAAGTCGTATAGTCAGTGCATCTGGCACCGTGGGCGTATAATCTTCCAGTTGTTTTAGCAGCTCATCCATTTCAGCTTCTTCTGCTGAAAGTGGAACAGCGTCGACCTCTATGCTTTCAGCATCAGATTCCACGTCCGACGAATGCCAGTCCTCTGGTTCTGTTTCTATTTCTGCTGCAGAAACGTCACTTTCTGCGGATGTTATAGCCATATCCTCACCATCTGAAGCCATTGTATTAAATTTATTTTGCTGTTTATTTATGAATGTTATTCTGTTTATGCTTTATGCTAATAACTTTGGCCTGTGAAGAAAAAATCGAATTAATGTAGTGCTCAAAAGATGAAAAATATCGGACCGAGAATTTGAATACTGTATTCGATACATCAAATAATCGAAACAGCTGACAACTTATCGAGTTGTCACCGCAAGTGAGATGGATAAATAAATGAAGACATTGAAAAATGACTCAAAACTAAACAAAAATTAAAAAAGTTCTGTATTTATTAAATTTAACGACATGGTTATCTCCAAGGAAGTGCTCAGCGACTTCAAGGAGCTGTACGAAAAGGCTAGCGAGCTGGTCGAGCAGGAAAGCCGCACTGATCCCCAAACAGATCCCTATCGTTCCCACTACAAAGCGCGCGATGTGCTTATCGATTTGAAAAAACTGCTGGATGATCAGTTGATATCTATCAGAGCCAGCGAAGATGAGGGTGGCGACGACGAACTATGCTATAAGGCAATGCTCGGCTTCACATGCCGCGATCTGGGCCGCATACACATCTACACAGAAGAGTCGTCCGAAGGCGAAAAGCTACTGAATCATTGCCTGGAGCTGATTGCGCCCCACAAACAGTGTCCCCAGGGCATTATACCTTTTGTGGGAGCCATCAATGAACTAAGCATTGTGCTTGCCTCTCGGCAGGAGTATAAACGCGCCATGGAAATGCTCTTGCAGGCTGATAAGAGCTACGAAGAGTTTCAAGTTAGCGGCCAGACTGCGTTGACTATGTCCGATCTTTTTAATCCTCCTGACGAGCTAGAGGTGGCCCAGGGTAGCAAGGAGCTGGAGAATCTGTATACCCTCTGCTGCTTTTACCTTGCCCAGATGTATGGTCATCTCGGGGAGCCAGAGAAATCAGCCCAATGTTGCCATCGAACGCTACATCGTCAGCTGCAATATAAGTCCTATGATGCTATTGACTTTGCTCTTAATACGGCCACGCTCTCGCAGTACTATATTGGCAAGGAGCGTTTCAAAGAGGCTCGTCATCATCTGGCGGCCGCCACAATTATTATGGCAGAGCACGAGGAGAACATGCTCAAGCCGGAGATGAGCGAGCAGCAGCGTGCGGATGCCACGGAAACCTTCAAGCATCGCTATGCGGATGTGGCTCGTTGCTGGGCTAAATATGGACTGCTTCTTATGCAATCCTCTAAAGAGCGCCTGCTTCGTGATGACGACGACGAGACGGAGGAGGCGGAAACACAGCGTCTGGCCCAGGCCACCAAGAATCTAAACATCACTGATGAGGATTACCGCTTTCTCGATCTGGATCTCAGTGTCTGTGAGAGTCGCGTAAGCTGCGATTATTGTCTGACATTTGATGATGCCAAGCTGGTCTTTCACTTTGTCAACGAGTGGCTGGACGTTGCCAAAGATTATTATAAAGCGGAAACAGAGGCAACCGAGTATGCCAAGATAATGCAAGATTATGCTGAGGCCTACGAACACATTGCCTTCTTCGAGGAAAATCCGGAAAATCAAGCGAAAATGCAAAAGCGTCGTGCCAAATACCTCGAGGATCTGCTCGACCTACTCGACTCGGTCTTCTATTTAAAGATTTGCCGAGAGTGCTGGTATGTTGCAGGTACTGCCCATGCAGCCATCCTGGACGTCCGCCTAGACGCTATGAAGCTGCAGCAGTCACCCACTCCCGACGAAATAAAAAAGGCCAACCAGAGCTGCATGAAGGCCATCAAACACTTTGAGAGCTATGTAAAATCCTATTTGACCGCACCGGGCAGTGAACTCTGGCGGCCTAACATGGACGAGGAGGAAGTGCGCACCATGCTATATGCCCACTTTCACATTGGCCGACTCTATTACAAGCTGATTAGCGCCCATCCCCAGCAGCAGCTTGAGCAATTGAATCAGTGTCTTCTGTACTACAAACGCTTCAACGATTCCTGCGACCAGCACAAGGAAGCCTCTAAGCAACTCCATGGCGAAATTGGTGTCGTTCGAGAGATGCTTGAGCTTCTTCCGTTAAAAATTAACACCGTCAAGCGTCGACTTGAGTAAAAAAAATTTTAAACACAGATATGCATTATAAAGCTTTTACATTTAGTCTCACACTCAATAAAATTCTCGTTCAACTTTGCTTTTCAAAACATGTTTTCAGTCATATATTTTTAAAAAATAATAGTTGTGTTCCTTGTTTTTGTAGTAACCTTTTTATAAAATGTTTCAATTTATTTGACTAAAAAGGTAAACCGGTTTTTGGGCCCGTCTTTTTGCTGGCGATGCGAACGGCGAGAGGAGATTGACAAGAGGGTGGCTTGTACTGGCGACGTTTGAGGAGCTCCTTCTGGATGTTAATGCCCAGTTGGCGAACGGGCACAGCAGTGATGCCATCGAGAAGGTTCTCCTGTGCATGATTTAGTGTGCTGGTTATAAGATCTTCCACGTTGATGGCACGCGGATCTGTCATGGGTTCACGCTCGAGGACATCCACAATGATGCGAAGTGTCTCGTCCGCCTGAAACTCCTCGAGGGGCAATACCTCAATCAGCTCTTTGAACATGTGAAGCACTATGTACTGAGTGCGATTCATGACCTCACAAATACCGTGGGCGCACAACGATTCCTTGGCATGCTCAAAGATGCCCGAAATAAGATCCTCGGTATTTACATCGGAGCGCTCATAGTCGAACACGGCGACCACCTCGTTAAAGAGCTTCCGCAGCTCATCGGCACTGATGTGTATAAAGTATTTTTTCGGCACAATACTCTCTAGATGCTCCGTGATGCACTCGGCTATGCGATCCGTATACCTGCCCTGGAAACTATATGCCGCCTGGCACAAATACAGTGCAGATCTCTGAGCAAACTTTCGCACATTCTCCGGCGTTGTGTGTCGCCCGAGCAAATGATTAAAGCTCTTCTGGACTATGGTGTGGACGCGATCCATGGTGAAGTCATCCGGCATTGGCGGCAGCATGTACGCATCCACATTAAGTATGGCCGGACACACCTCACTCTCTGCCTGCAGGGGCACCAGTTCGGTGCTGGAAACACCTGGTGGATGTCGCGCATCCATTTCATTAATCTGCAGTGGTTTGGCCTTCAGACGCAGCGTACAAATCTCCCGCTCTAGGCACTATTAAAGTATGAGCTTGAATTAATATTGATGAATTCAAGGGACACCTTTAGTTTACCTCAATCTGCTGCAGCAGCTGTTTGTCGACGCCCATCAGCTTCTCGATGTCATAGCTGAGATTGAGCACCTGGGGATGTGCCCACTTGTTATAGTTACGCTTCTGGACATCTAGTATAACATCCAGCACATTCTTTTGTTCCCTAAGCACTGTCTGTATGTTCACTTTCTCCGTGTTGTTTTGTGTCTCCTGCACCAGTTCCTCCTCACATCGCGATAACTCAATCTGATTTTAAATTAAAGTTAAGATTAAAATAATAATGTTTAAGATTAATATGACTTACCTGCCTCTCCTTAAGCTCCTTTTCAAGAGCGCGCAACTCTTCTTCTGCCGTCGTCTCTAGGTCAAAGATGTAGCGACGCAACACCTCCTCCTCTAGTTCATCCAGATTGATGATTAGGCCGAAGCGCTTCATCATGGCTTGCTTGATCTCCTCTTCGAGTCGGGTGATCTCGAAACGCATGAACTTGATGTCGCGATTCATGCGACGCAAATGTATGAAATTGATGCGATGCCACCGCTTTGTGGCCTGCGTCTCTTCGTGCAGTTTCTCGGCACGCCGGCGTAGATCAACCAATATATCCGCATCAAATAATATGGCATTGGAAACATCACGATAATCCTCACCATCGCGGAAATGCTGCAATTGATCCATGCGCAGTACCGTACTTATCAGCACCTTGTTTATTTCCGTCTGCCTGTTGCGCTACAAATCGGAAACAATAAAAAAAAAAAAGACTTGTAGAACAAGGGCTAATCGTTTTGGGTACTCCATGACTTACGCGAAACTCGAGAAGCTTATTCTTTTCACGTTGATAGACTTCCTCGTTGAACTTCATCTTTGTCTGCATTTCGACTATTTGGCGACGCTTGCGCTCTACATCGCGATGACTATCGGCTAGGGTGCGCTCAAGATCATGACGCTCGGACCGCATGGTGAATGCCCATTCGTACAGAGAGCGATCCAAGCCGATGGGACATGTGTCCTCGTCAAGGCGTATGGTGGTCATATCCAGAGAGTCAACACTCTGTGCATCGGCGCCCTCATCGTCACTGGACGATGACTCTGAGGAAGAGGACGACTCTTCTTCGTCTTCGCCACGAACACGCTTCGGTGGACGCCACTTTTTCTTAAAAATGCGACGCAAAAAGTCATAGAACTTGTGCCCCTTTACCGAGCCCATGAAACTCTGCTGCAGGCCGACTATCTGCTCGTTGATCCGATCGATGGATTTGCGTAGCTCCTCCAGCTGTCGATTAGTGGCATTGATCACAACCTGTAGCTCGTTGCGGGTGCTCATCGCCTGCTTGGCATTGTACAGCAACTGCGACTCGATTTCTTCACTATCGCGCAAGATATACAACTCCTGGTCGAGAGTTATCAAATATGCGGCGAGAAACTCTGCATCCTTTTTGACTTCAAAGCGTTGACGCTGTATGTTCTCCAGTTGCAAATCGAAGAGACGTATCTCCTCATCGATCTCATGCAAGATATACAACTGCTCAACGACGAGTAGGCGCAGCCAGCGGTGACGCACCTCCTGTATCATGGGAGAGTTACCCTCCCCATCTTTTTCAAAGTAGGCGGGATCGGAAGGAGGGGGTAGGCTACTAATATATTCCATCATTTCCTTCTCCGGCAGCGATCTTTGCACCTTAGCTATCTGCAGAGACTTGAAAGTGATCATCTCAATGAACTCCGGATCACTCTGGGCTTCCATTTCATACATACTAATGTGGCTTAGCGTCTGAGCAGATCTTCTGGTTAAAAGTATATCCTCGACACTGTGCGTCAGGTAGAGTATGTCATCTATATTGACACCACAGCCGGGCTTAAAATGCTCTATGAGATTTAATTCGGGATACTCCTCTTCCATGTCGATCGGTTTAATCTCTCGCATCTCTATGCGGTTCGCTTCGGGCAGAAATTCGTGGATGCGCAGTAGCCGTTGCCGCTTCTCCTCAATGAAGTCCATAAGCTCCTTCTTTTGATCTCGCAACAACATCACCTTCTGGTTGTATGCGTCCAGCATATTAACGTACCGCTCCCGACATTGCACAATTTCAATGTATTTCGCTGTAAGGGTCTCCGACATCTTTGGCTCATAGTCACTGCCAATTTTTAGCTTGTAGTCCCCTAGGTTCCGCATTGCAAGTGCAATCTGTGCATCGTCATCAGGATGATTGCGATTCGGATCGGGCTTCTGACGTTCCAGTTTCTCCCAGTCAAAGATGCGTCTTACCTCGTACAATTGTCTCTTTCGATATCGCGTTAGCAGGCGCATCATCTTTCTGCTGAACTTGGGAGTAATGGACGAGGGATCCCGGCCAAAAAAAAATGTTTCCGGTGGCGGGCCCCCAATCGAATCCTCTTTCTCATCAGAGGCAATTAGCTCGGTGAGCCTAAGGATTAAAAAATAATATTAACTGTCTGCGTAATTAAAAGGAATTAAGGGTTAAGTTTCGAAATGTGAATAAGATAAAGCGAGACAGGAAGAAAAGTGCCTAATTACTAGTAAATTTAATCTCTTACACTTCCGGCTTGTCAGGCACAAGCTGATCAATGTCCCTGCTGCTTGTGTTTATAGTAAATGATGAAATGTCGATTTTATATTAGTTTGGTGTTAAGGTTTTTTAAATATGGACCAGAAGAACACTTACCGCATATCCTTTTCCATCTTAAGACGTTCCTCGATATCACGTTTGATTTGCTCAAATTCCTCGCCGAGAGCCTCCAGGCGAAAAGTGGACAACGAATCAATATTGCTTCTACAAGTAATCAAGTCGCAAATATCTACTAAACGTTAAAAAAGTTCGACTTACCCTAACGGCGCTACGGTAAATGGCACATGATCCAATTTCTTGAGGAAATGATTGTAGAGCTTTGCGTGACCCACCTGAGCAAATTCCAAATCGTAGGCGAGATCTTCACGAACATCGTCAAGCTCAGCTTGTAGTTCGTCACGTACTTGTTGTACGATGCGCTGATCAAGCAAGAGATCCTTGTCGGGTATACGCAGACCTGGCGGTAGCTCATCGTTCCGTTTGATAATCTCAAAGTAGACATTCTGCAATGCTCCGATTTTGTCTAGGACATCGCGATCGTGTGCCTCGGCTGCCTCCTGCTGTCGCTTTAGCTCCGCATTAATCTTTTCCTGCTCCATCGAAGGAGTCTCTGGATCCAAAATATCCTCGGCTTCTTTCCTCCTTGGCATAGCAGATAGTTGCTGCTTCGTTGGATTTATTACAACCTTTGGGCCGTTCCACTTGTAAAGGAAGATATTGCCATCGTAACCAATCGTCACCAAGTGCTCACCATTATAGCTGCTCACAATGGCGGGCATGATACCTTTAATGGCATCGTGCATCGGATAAATGCGATAATCAGCCAGATCTGTGAAGTCTTCTGGATTAAGACGATTAATGCGCAAATTTCCATTCATTAGACCAAATAATATATATTCTTCACTGCAGAAAAAGGAGAGGAAAATCAGCATCTTTTACCTAGGGCTCGTCTTCCCTAAACTTACACAATGTAGTAAGAATGAATTTCAATATCATCGGCATCGGCTATTAAGGTACATATCTTTGGTTCCGTAGTCTCAAAGTCCAGCTCATAGATGTAGCCGGCATCATAGCCTGCCATGGAGACCCAGATGGTGTTGCGTTGCGTGTAGCGCAACCAGATAATGCGATTCGGTACGCTGGGTATGTGTAGGGGTTCCTCCTCCTCGTCCGGTTCCGAGTCGGCGAGAGCGCTCTCCATGTCGATCTGCAGACCAGGATTCGCTTGCTTAAGTTTCTCAATTTCTCGAATCTTTCGTTCCTTCTTTTTTTCCTTGCGTTTCTTGGTTCGCTCCCTCTTTAAGTCGCGCCGTATGCGGCTCTTAACAGAGACGAAGCGGGTGCTACGCATCCGAGCGGAATCTGTAATGTTGTAGGACAAGTAGGTCTCCTCTTCCGTGATATCAGGGCGTACATTGTACTCATAGACCTCTCCACTTTTGCAACCAATCAAAAGAACTGTGGGCTGATCCAAATGCCAGTGGAAACAATTGGGCACGGCCTTGAACTCTATAAAACCGAGTGGGTGCAGTTCAACTAGTTTATCTGCATCATTACTAAGGCGGTAGATGAACATGCTCTTGTCCGCGGAGCCACTGACTAGAAGTGTACTTTGGCGATTCACGGTCAACGCGGTAATGGGGGACGTGTGCCCCTTGTAGGCACGCACCAACTGCACTGAAGCCTTCGCAGGAGTACTAAGATCCAGGAATAGCACCCGAAGAATTCCATCCTCAAAGCCAGCAACGAGTTCGGTGCCAAAGCTGGAGATCTGTGGGTCCAGCCAGATAATGTCCACACCATTCGCCACAAATTGTTTCTCTAAAAGCAGCTTGCACTGTTCGAAATCGTAGATAAAGATTTTTCCAGACTCAGACAGAGCCAGAATATGCGGCGAAACAGGAGACATTTGGGCAGCCAAAACGCGTCCACCCACGCAGGAGTAGAGCTGCTTAGAAGGTCGGGGCACATCGGAGGTATTGATGTCACAGAACCAAATCCCACCACCACCATCCTGAGCATAATAACCATAATCCGACTCATCAAAAGGCTTAATCTTTTGCATAGCGCGCAGTTCCACATCAGATATTTTGAACTCATAAATAGGATCAATTTCCACAAACAGATCATCCTCTGGTGGATCGGCCAGATCTACAGTCTCCCAAAACCACACACGCACATAACCATCCATTCCAACAGTGGTCACCTCTCCATTCTTCATTGTGATGCGCGTTATAGGTTTCAAGTGACAGGGTTTGCGTCCTTTGCGGCAAACCTCAAACTTTATCAAGCCCGCTTCCCACAGCAGCATATTGCCCCAGTCGCAGCCGGATATGACATTCTCATCGGGCAGCATATACATGGCAGAGATATCACTGAAATCTGTCTTGCCAAACCGACCCAAATCGCCCTTAAGCTTTAGGCCTGTAAACGTATTGGCCATCTTCCAGAACTTAATATGACTCAGCCCTGACGAGCAGAGAAGTATAGGATTGTGCTCGGAGAAGTGCACAAAGAGTATGTTACTCTGAAAAGATTTCGCACGCAACACCACCTCCGCCTGCTCCCAGCGCCAAATCGTGATTATAAAATCCGGATAACCGGCCTGCGAGGCAAACAGTTCCCCACTCGAATTATACGATCCGGCTGTAAAACAACTCTTTGCAGCATTTAGGAGCTTGACGCGCACATCGTGCGATGGATACTCATAGATATATATGGTTGGCTGTGGTCCATTCTCGCCCACAGTAAATAGGTTATGAAATTCAGGTCGTTCATTTTTCTGCAACAGTAAAATATGATTAAGGTTACTTCGCTATTATGTTTTTCCGACTACGTACCGTTATGAAGCCCACACCGCAGCCAAAAACCGTCTCGCGGAAGGTCACCTCACGTTTCTTTATGCTAAAGTAATGCAAAAAGTTACCAGAAGCAAAGATCAGTGTATCATTATCCACCATCACCAAGTTGAACAGTCGCTTGCAATCGTACCCAAATGAGTGTCTGCAGAAAATTAAACTTGTAACACTTGCAATATTAAGAGTGGTTCAATACACTTACTCCAAACTGATAATGTCCTTAAGGAAAGAGACTCCATCATCGTCGAACATATTCTCTTCCTCGCCATCAGCATCCTGTATCTCATAATTATCGCCCACAGAGGTATCCATCCTATCTATGTTTATGTTTTTTCTCCTTTAGTTTTGAGTCAATTCAAAAAGTAGTCTTGACTACGGTTTTAAATAGTAGTTGCCAAGGCAGTTAGCGAATTCTGTCACAAAATACGCCGCCTTTGTTGCAGAGCATGCGCAATTGACATACAATAACTTAAGAAATATTCTATCTAATCTTAACACAAATGAGTTTTTATTAGAATAATTATATTAAATTAAGCAGGAAACTAGCTAACAATCAAAAATCCAAATCTTTAAAAGCCTCATCATCATCATCTTCATTGAAAAATGCAGCTATATCCTGTGCGCTATCCACATCCGAAACAGTTGGTTTATACCTATTGATGCTTTTTGTGGTTGGTGCCTGCACCGATGAAAAATACTGCTCCATTGTGCCCGATGTTGATTTGTTTGGTGAAAAGAACTCTTCAATCTTGCGGGACTGCAAATAAAGACAAATCATTAACTGGTTTCAAATCGCAAGTAACTAATTTACAGTTGTGGGCGCTGCTGTATGTGTGGCATGCTGCAGATTTTCGGCAAATATGCCGACTTTACTAAGAACTTCCTGTTTATTCTTCAGCATATTCCAGATGGTATCATCCGCGGTTTGATTAGCCATTAGGTAACGACAGATCACAGGCTTTGTTTGACCAATACGATGTGCACGACTCTCCGCTTGTGCCAGCGTCTGCAATGGAAAATGTACGCAGGGTATAAACAAAATTCAAATATAAGTAAAGCTAGCTATCACACACGCTTGGATTCCAATCGAGCTCAGCGAATACAATCATCTCGGCTGCAGTTAGTGTTATGCCCGAATTACAGGCCTTCAGCGAAAGCACTGCGGCCTTGCAGCTACTCTTCTTTTGGAATGTATCAACCAAGTCGGCTCTGACATCACTGACCGTTCTACCATCGATGCGTATGTATTGGACCTTGAGTTGATGTAAACAATCGCTAATCGCATCCAACATTACGCGATGGTGTGCAAATATAATAAACTTGATTTTCTCCTTAACCAATGACTTTAAATACGCACTACATGGAGAAGAAGTGGCCTTATAATGAGAATTACTTGTAAGATGGTCAAAACGATCTTACCAGACCGCTTTCGTTTTAACTTCGGCTGTGCGGGCATAGAAGCGCAGTAACACCTCCTCCCGAGATTTTCCCTTTGCGTTCTGTAGTGCATTGTTGAGTTCATTGCACGTGCTTTTGGCATCATCGTTTGTCCAGACCAACGCTGGATCCAGCACAACAGTTTCTCTGTCAACGGAAAATAACATTTAATACTATTTAACTATATTTGTAATGGCTTACCGATTCTTTTGAGCCAGCTGGGGCAAGACTTCAGCCTTCGTGCGCCTCAACATGTACTTGTGCAGTAGTATGACCTTAAGTTCTTCCAGATTCGATTGCCCATTGGCATCCCAGCCAAAATGCGTCTGCTTGCCATCACAATAACGCGAAGCTGAAGAAATATACTATTTACTTAGAAAAAAAAGTTCAAGACCAAACAAGATATGTGTGACTTACTGAACTCCATGAAATTCATAAAGCGGCTGTCTATTAGCTGCAGCTGGGTGAAGAGCTCCAAAGGACGCGATAATGCTGGTGTGCCAGATAAAAGGATAACACGTTTGGCGTGATCCGCCAAACGCTTTGCTACTGCAGTGCATTTTGCTTTGCCATTCTTGAGCGTGTGAGATTCATCGTAGATGACAACGCCAAACTTGCGCTGCAGCAGCTTGTCCATGTAGCGCTCCATCATGTTATAGCTGGCGACAAGGACTTTAGCGTCATGCAAATACTGATTGTTGGCTAGCACCTGGACACAGTGAACTGGAACCGAGGGCAACAGCTCAGCTATGTGCCGTGCCCAAGTATCTCGGGTGCTGGCCGTGGTACAAATAAGCAGTGGCCAATCCTCTTTGAAGTAGTCAGCCACGGCAAGAGCCTGATATGTTTTACCCAAGCCCATTTCATCACAGATCATAATGCGGCCCTGTTGCGCAATAGCAAAGCTTTAAGAAGGGACGTGTTATCATTGTGAATAGTAAACAGATGGTTCTACTTACCAGACTCCTTCCTCCTGAAAAGGCATTAACTTTTGTGCCAGAGTTGACTCAATGGAGGTCAAAACACTGCGCTCGATCGGCCTTGGTGGCTGTTGGCAGAGATTAATGATTTTCTTTGGTAAGGTGCCAACAATAACTTGTGGTTTAAGATCGCCAACGTGCTGCTGCACCAGTTGGTAATCCTTGAAATCAAAATTCCATATGCGCGTCTGGCTATCATAGGATCTAGTGGGAATATTTTTAAACACCTCGATGAGTTTTTCATGGTAGGCCGATGGTTCTATGGCAAAGCGTTGTGCGCTTATCATGTATATGCGGCAGGTTATGGATTTGACAAATACAGGTGCTAACGTTACTCCTTGGTGCTGCGGTTTCTCTGGACTGAGACCGAGCGTTGGCTTTTGGGCACTATTTGGACGCTGATAAGGATGAGCCGATTGTCGGACCGATTCCCGCGCACTTGTTGATTTTATTGCTTTGAGTGCATTCAAAAAGGCAGAGCTCTTATTAGTTGTGTTATTGTTGTTGTTGGTAATGGCAGGTGGCATTCTTGTGTTTTCAGGAGGGGATTTGTAGAAATTGGACGCAGGTCTCCCGTTTAAGAGACTCGCTGGACTTGTTGCTGGTTTTGCTTGTGTATTTTTTGCCTTTAGCTTGGCAAGTGCAATTCGACGTTTCTCTGCAATTTCAGCGGACGTACAGACTGACATTTTGATATTTATAACTATTTAACAATATAAGTATTTCCAGCTACCTCTGCAACTTTACATACAAATAACAAATAAGATAATTTTTGGCGCAGTAGATATCGAATGAAAAAAGCAGGGCTGTTTCACAAACAGCTGTTCGTTTGGCAAATTGGCGGAAACAGCTGTCAATGATTTGAATCTATCTGCAAATAACATAATCAAACTATATTATTATATATATTATTTTATATCTTATATTTTAATTAAATATAGATTTTTATGAAATAGTAACATAGGCAGGCTGTTTGTTTTCATAAAATTTGGTGCAAGGATGGTCACCCTGAATCTTATCGATAGTTAAAATGCGATTAACGTTTGGCGGCAACATTTCCATATATTTCGTGTCTATCGATCGTGATTTGCACCAATCGCCAATTAATATGTGAAAAAGTGAAAAAAATTGGGCTTTATTGCTTATAAAATACGCCAAATACAACATTCGATTAAGTTTTTACGCTTTAAACACAATAATATGTCACCAAATGAAATCGGTCATAGTTATTTGTCGGTCATAGTTATTTGTGTGTCGTTTGTAAAATCGCCTAAAGTGTTGGCGCGTAAAGCTGACAAATATGTTCGCGAAAGTCCGACACTTGTCAAGATGCAATCTGGACCATCAATAATTTTTGCTCAGTTGAACGTAAGTTAGTTTCTGTTTGCTTATCTAACATGAGTAACTTAAAACTTGTTTAGATATTCAACCAGTTGAGGCAACTGTCGAAATTGCGAATATTCTATTCCACAAGCGACTTCATACACACATGTGTACATATTTACCGTAATCCTATGTCACATGCAAAAGAATGGAAAATTTTCTGTTGATAAAGCGAGAAATTCCACAAAAAATAACCTGTACAAGTGCTGGCATGTCTGTCTTCTCTTTCTCTTTCTCACTCTCTGTAGTCCGGCAGCAAATAGAAAATGTCAATATAGCCGGAAAAAACATGAAAATATTTGTGAAGCTGAACATACCAGAAATAGAAAAGAAACGAAATAGAGATACGCAACATCTGTGTCCCCAAATAGTGTATGCAGTAAGCACTTGCACACAAAAATGCCATAATTTAATTGATTTGTCTGGCCTTGGCAGCACACACATGCATATACTGGGAACCCTTGGCCTATGTAGTATGTTTTGTTTCACTGCTGCAGTTTCCGTTGTCGTCAACTTTGATGCTGTTGCCATTTGGATTTGATTATGATTCAGGCCGCCGGTTGTTTGCATTTCAAGTGCTGCGCATCGTTGCATTCTCGGCGTTGTCGGAATCATCTTCGCATTAATCACAAACAAAAGGGCGCAAACTGGCTCAAGGACAGGGGCAACACACCTTCCACCATAACATGGCTTACTTTTCGGAATCAGCTCAAAACTATCGTGAGAACTGCTTGGCGTTTACTGGATTTGACCAAATCTGCCGGGGTATGCAATTTTCAAGCTGCCTACGATAGCTGTTATAGCATATATATATTTTTTATCATCATTTTTGCTTGATTTTGTTATGTTTTGGTTTTTTTGTTGACACTTGCGAGCGGCTCTTTGGCCCATTTGCAATAAAATCAAATGATGCGGGCATCGTAAAGCTGCGAGTAGCGTTTTCTATCGTCGTAAAAGTATACAACGCAGTGTATACGTTATACGTTATGCATTATTGTGTTCACTCGCACTTTTCAGCTTTCTCGCTTTAGAGCCGTGCAAATCCCTTTTGCCAGACACACAAACACACACATAGCACGCTGCTCAGCTGTCAGCAGCCGAGTCCGGGTGCACAGTTCCCAAACATTTGTGGCTTTTAAAGCGGCATAAATGATTTTAACGTGTATCTCACGCATCCCTCTACAAAAAAGAGGAAAAAAGTAAATTTGCTGCCTCGCGCAAAACAATCATAAAACAAATGTGTGTGTGTGGCTTCAAAAATGAAAAAGAAGAGAATATATATACATATATATCTGTATAGAAATGAAAAGCCGATCAAAAATATTTATGGCCATTTGCTTTTGATATTTATTCAATGGCCCAATTTTTTTCAGCGATAAGTCGCAAATAGTTTTGTCATTTTTCCGTTTCTCCTCTCTTCTTAAAAAAAAAATATTGTTGGCAAACTTTGTGCAGCTGAGAGAATGTCAAAGGGAGAGAAAGTTTAGCGAACATTTCTGATTTCTTCGGGATTTTGTTTTTCTTGCTGTTGTAACCTTTGTTAGCCATCAAAAGCACGCCAACTTAAATTTTAAGCCAATTTAACATAAATGGGTTACGGAAATGTTTACAATTATGTAAGGGAAAGTGTTCTTTGGAATCGAACTTGCCATCATTATTTTCAGTTTTAAGTGGTTTATTGTTTCACAATATGCTGACTCTTGTTGTTATTTAAGTTTTTGCTATTTTGAAGGTCTTTTCAGAATTTGTTGCACTCTGAAGACGCGCACCATTTGTTATAGCCTTCTTTTGGCGTTTTAAACAAGGTCACGCTGTTCGTTTGTCCGTTTGCATTTGCCATTTTGTCTCCGGATGTAGCGTCATTTTGGAATGTGACGGCCATTAGCTTGCATAAAATGTTGTTGTTGTTTTTGCGAATTGGCATTTAATATTTAACAAGTGAGTCTAAAAGCATTTGCTTAACAAAAGCAACAATAATTGCAATTTTTACATTTTTCATTTGAAATTTAACATTTTGCGGTTTACGTTTTTCATGCATTTTATTAGTAGCGATTAAGTACTTTAGCATATTGAGATTGCTATTTAATTCTAGAATACTCAAAAGTATTTCGTTACAAATTCCAAAAATTTATTTTATTTAACATTTTAATACGTATACAAATATTTGATATATTTATGTCACTTTTTTTCCTTAAACATATTTCAACACCTCAGCTTAGTAGAAACCTAATTTAGTTGCATTCTGATATCAAAGGTATATTTACTGTGCATATCTAATTAAACTTATGGTAAAATTGGCAATAAATATTAAATACATTGGCATTAGGCTTAAAGCGAATGTGTTAATACGCATTGACCAAATGCTTAATGCAACTACATAAATCATAAGTAAAACTCTTTCAATTATCATGAAATATGATAATTATTTTTAGCATCGTTTTTCGAATTAAATGCATGCACGTGTTTTATTATTTATTTCGCATAAACACAAAACACATTATTAAGGGCAAAGAGCGTTAGAAAAAACAAACCGGGTAGAAAATGGAGGAAGATGTGCGTGTGTTTTAAGGCTACTTAATATATGTATAAATGCGTGGCACTGCGCCAAAAACGCTGGCAACAATATGTTTATATTTATAGAATTCTTGTAAACATTTGCATAATAAATTAAATACAAAAATCGTTTAAACGAGCGTTTACAAATACAATCACATTCGCTTAACAACAATTAAAGAAACATACAAGGTGTGAATGAGTCGGCAGACGAGAACATACTCTAGAGATCGTGATTTCTATCTTTGTTATTAAAGTTAAACGATTTTTATCGTTACTGATCGGTTAGCATATATTTTTATTCAAATAACATATAATAAAACATATAGTTTGTGATTAACTTGGAATACGGGATATATATCCAAGATTGATAAGTGATTTGCATTATTGTTATACACATCACAAGCAATATTAATCGAATCGATATTACGTGAATCTTATCACTTGAGACTTTAGCTATAATAACCCTTTTTCCATTAGGTTTAAGGTATAAATACAAACATTTATTGCAAGTCGCATGCATTCAATAGCCTGTTAATTATTTAAAGCAATAAATGTTGAGCAGATCGTTTTTACCCCTTCTCTCCCTTGTCCGGCATACCCCAACATTTTTATTGTTGTGCCATTTGTTCGCGTTTGTTGAATACATTTTCAATTAAGAGCAAATACAAAAAATACATTTATTTGACACCCCTCCACACTCGCACACACACACACAGACGCACACACACACGCAGACACAACGGGACGCACTGCTTTGATTTGTTTAATTAAATTACATTCAGACAAAGCCTTCAATCATTCACAGTTTTCCAATCACTCATTGGCTCATTCACGCGCAACGCAAACAAATCTCAACATGCAGCTGAGCACTTGTATATGCGTTAGTGTGCCGACTGTGTATGTGTGTGTGCGAGTGTGTGTTTGTGTTTGTTAGCTTAAAGTCCTTCAAGTGTTCACATGCGCGTCTACATCAAGTTATTTAGCAATAGTTGCGAGTGCAAATCGTGCGTTCAATTTGTGTGTGGTTCATACCCTTCCTTATATTGGCTTAAGGGCATATTGATTAACAGAAGCAGCTCTGTTGTTAGCATTGTTGCTGCTAGCCAATTGAAGAAGCCCCAAGGAGCATCAATGGCCAATAGACACAGCAATTGTGGTGGGTCCCAGTCGACCAATGGTTTGAGTATTGGCTAGTATTGCCGGGCAATTATATCTCTGTGGTCTTAACGCAAAGTGCAAGAACCCTATTGAAAACTACCTGGGTCCGCATCGCTACACAATCACAGATGACTCGATTGCAATTGAGTAATGCAGTAGTGCATGTTTTTACTAATGACTTTTTAGATTACACAAATTTAGAAAGTCTTTTACCATCAAAGTTATAAGTAAATAAATATACGCTCTAACCAACCACATCACTACATAATCACTGATGAATTTATGCAGGATTTTACTAATGACTTATTTCTAGCTTTCAATCATTCATATTTCGTTTTTGTTGCACCTCTTCAAACTATCTGAAGCTCTGAATTTATATATACGCAGATATTTGTTTATATCCATGCGGAATTTAATATGATTGAGTGCTGAATGCACTGAATGTGCAGTGGAACGTTAATTAGTGCTTGGTATATAAAGCAGTTAGCAGAGCAAGAGATAATCCAATGAAACACTTAGTGAATGCAATACGAACACACAAAGGCAATAGCAAAATCATAGAACGTTGGTGAAATGAAGCAGGAAGCGCCAAAGGTCCCCATTCGCACACTTAGAGAAAAAACCCACGCAAAATTGTATTTCACTTTGCAAGAATACTATGAAACCTATTTATACTATTAAGACTGTTTAATCAACTAAAACATCACAATGCAAAAACAAAATGTTTTTATATGCAAATTTAGTATTATTAAAATTTGAATAAAATATTGATGTACTAGCATATTCATAGTTGATGAAAAATCATTAATGAAAATACTATATTTTTGTCAGAGTGCAAGATGACTCTGATTATAAGATTCATTTGTGTTGCATCTACAAGCTAATTTGTTACGCTTGTTCCACTTTCGCTTTCATTTTTGTATTAATCAATATCTTGAACTTTCTCCCCCTAATGGATTTTGGTGGTTCAATAAAATTTTCGCTCAAGTGCAGCTGCTCATCCTTAATGTGAAGCCTTAAGCATATTTACACGCTAACTTGGCTTGCACTTTGGCTAAGCACGTTCTCAAATTGACACATTTAGTTTCGGATTTTCTTTTTTCTTAGGGAACGAACAAAGGAAAGTCATTAGAGATTGATGTACAAAAGAAATTTAACCGGCTGGGGCTACATGCTTTCCGCATTATTGAGAACTTACCCGTAAGTAGGCGCTGCAATTAGCAACAAGAGTAACACCAACAACAACAATTGTCAGTGGCTGTAGATTTTGATGCAGCTGGGGCAACAAAGTGGATTTTCTGCAAACGGGATTCGGAGGCACATGCAAGTTTTATGCAAATTGCATGTTGAGTCCTGGACAACAATTGGACAAAAATAGACAAAGAAGAAGAAGTTGGATAAATTACTTTTAAAGTGTGTGCACAGTGTGTGTGCGAGAAAGAGAGAGACTTTGCCCTTTGGGGTCTAAACTCTTCATTGGCCCAAAATGCAAATGGGCCTGAATACTTTTTGGCAGTCTGATGACTTTCTGATTTGCTTGCGGAACAACTTTTTCTCTGGCTCTCAGTCTTTTTTGTTTTCCTGTTTTCAGGATCTTTTTTGTTGCTAGCTTGTTTATTATTTGTTAATTGAAATGCTAGAAAAAGTTACGCATGTGTGTGTGTGTTGCAAACAGGAGCTGCAAGTGGCAAGTTGCCACTGATTGTAGCTGGTGCTTCATTTGCAACTTCCTCATATCAAGCAATGGCTAAATCATTGCCGGCCATCAAAACTTGTCTGAACCAAAGAAAAATCAGAAGCATTAATAAAGTTAAAGCCCGAAAGCCAAAGTATGAGTCCTCTTTATGTTTAATCTTTTGTCAGTTTTCGTTGTTATTTATTGTGCAGGTTATGCTAAACTCATCTAAAAGCTGTTACAACCCGTTCCAAGGGTATTGCAAAATTATAAAATACAAACAAACAGGCCAGGCGAGGCGAGGCGAGGCAGGCAGCATGTTATTAGACGAGTTCAGATTTAGTGCTGAGGTTATCATTTTTCCAAAGGTGTCTCTCGCACCACTCGTTGCAAAGTTCACACTGCAAGCTAACTACAAAAAAATAATAAAAAACAAGTCAAAGAGTAAACTTTGTTGCAGGTACAGATTTTGGGTTGTGTCTAGACCCAAGCTGACTGTCCTGACTCTGGTTGTGGGTTTTGTGTAACTATTTTCTATTCATTTATGCATTTTGGCAATAAAAATTTTCATTTTTTGCTTAACTAAGTGAAACGAAAAAAGGTTAAAGGCAACACCGCAACAACCAGCGAACGAACGGATATCATGAATGGAATGGAATGGAGTGGAGTGGAAATAAGAAACGGGTGTCGCACCAAGTACTAGCTGGCTAACAGCAGGACGTCGACTCTCTGGCATGAGAACTGAATGAGAACTTTTATCTTGGGCGCTTGCTTGTTGTTTGTCCGTTCGTAAGTCCGTCCGTCTGTCCGTCCGTCTGTCTGTCCGCCTGTCGCTTCCATTGCCTAGATAACGTTTCCGTCTGCCTGCTTGGGTGTTTTTTGTGTAGTTCATTGTTGTTGCTTTTGTTGTTCCTGTTCCTTGTTGTTGCTCTTGTTTGTTTGCAAACATTTTTTAAATTGTTTGCTGTAATTTGTTTCCGGCCAGCGGCAAATGGCCGCTGCGCCATTTTCTCTGTGTGCAAGTGTGTGTGTGTGTGTGTTGGTGTGTGTTGGTGTGTGTGAAAGGGAACGAACGGTATCGCTCCAGTGACCCATTCTAACCGCACTATGTCGGTGCAAAATGTTTGCAGCTTTGTTCATTTTATTATTACAAAAAAAGAAGAGAAAATTATAAAAAAAGAATTATAATTTAAACGCTCGTTGGCATTTTGCATATCCCATTTTTCTGTTCGTCTATTTTTATTATTATTATTATTTGGACTTTCTGATTTGGCCGGGCACGTTTCACCCCTAAGTTTGGGGAGCTGGGCGACTGGCTGGCAACAGCTGCAGTCTCATATCCTTCCGATCCCAGCCGCATCCCAAGCTACAAGTCCAATTAGTTGTGTAATGCGTCTCTCTGCATATATCCCTTTCGACATTTATTAGTTTGACTTTTTTTTGCAACGATTTATGACTCAAAAATACAAAAAATATTGCAGCTGTTGCTGGCGTTTGCAAAAAAATATGTATCTCTTTCCAGCTGACAAAAAGGAAGCACCACAGCAAGCTCAACTACAACATACTCAATATTGAATATTTAGCTTGGGTCAAATCAAACATAAAACTTAAATGTTAAAGCTGATTTGCCTTTAGCCCGTTTGTTAATACTCTTCCAAAGCACTTTTCATATTTACAGGGTATATTGGTATGTTTGATTTAGCTACATTTTGGCAAAATTTGTGCTCGCTTTGCAAATGATTTGTGCTGCTCAATTATTCACATTTATTTTTAAATTGCATAAATTAATTAATACTTGTGAATCCAATATAAAGTGATGTTCGAATATAAATTCATAACTGCAATGAAATTCTATCCATTTCTTTGCTAGTTAAATATTCTATTAAATCTATCTGCAACTCAATGTTATTAAATTACCAACGCTTATCATATTTAATTGGAATTAAGCCGCTTAAAGATGCACAAAAAATGTTATCTTGAAAATATTGACGTCGCTGGAAATTGAGAGCGCGTCAGCATTAGGCAAATAGTAAAAGTTTGTCATGGCGCTCCGATGCCTGCTGCCACGTGCTACATTCGAAACCGTTGCAAAGTCACGTACCGCGTCTGGCAGCTAGAAATGGTAAACGAAGTAAAAAACATTAAACATTTGCATTGCATCAAACTCATTTTGCGATACTACAAAAAGTTGTAGTTGCTTTTCATACTGTACTGGCATTAAATTACATTTTAGCTGGCTGAAAACTAATTATCTTAATTAAAACAGAAAATGTACGACTAGCGCATGCTCTACGCTTGTTTTTAGCTGTCTATGAATACCACAACAAAATTGCTCAACTGACGCAGTTATTCACAATCGCTGTATGAGCTAACACGTCAGCAAGTCAGCTACCAGACTGACAGAATTGATTCTTTGGGAACATAAAGTCACGTAGTTCTCGGTGCAAATTCACAGTATATATTGTAGCTTCGATAGGTGCAAACGCGATTTTAATTGCTAAAATAAATATTAGTAAAAAAGTTGTGGTCAACTATGGTTCATTTGTGCTACAAACTGTTGCTACTGGTGTGCTGCTTTCAACTGCAGCGTGTGCATGCCACAGACCAGGCAATGTTGGAATTATTCGAAGATGGCTTGGATCTGACGAATGTTAACTGGAGAGATATGATTCCACTGCTGCTGCAACGTCAGCAAATTCGTCTCTGCATATCCGTCCATAGATATGACCCACTCCTGATAGCGGGCACATCCTGTGAAAGTTTGCTGAAGAGCAATCTGATGGAGTACTGTGATATTGGACACGTTGAGGATCTAAGCATGATAATGCGTGATGCATTTGGCGCCATGCTGTTGGATACGCTACAGAAATGCCGCCCTGGGCTGGAACTATTTGGTGTGCGTTGTCGGCGACGTGCCTGAGCATCAGAGAGCGAGAGAGAGAGAGAGGAAGGGGAGAGATTGAGGACAGCAAATGGAGCTCAAATGAATTACTAATTCAGTTTTCTTAGTCTCATCTCATCATCAACATTCTGCTCTCTCTCTCAGTATTTTCTATGTCCCTTGTCATTTCAATGTGTCAATAAAAATTGCTATGTGGGTGAAGGCCTGTCCTGTCTTGTCCAATCCGGGCCAGGCACAGCTCAGCTCTTGCTTGCTTGCTGGCTTGCTGCTGAGAAGCATCATGACAAATGACGATTATAATTTGTAAAATTTGCACCCTGCTTGTTATTCAACGCCGGAGGCGGGCGGCAACGGACCGGGCAGCATTCTGGCCATGTTTGGCTATGGCCTAGTTCTTGCTTTCAGATTCAGTTAGTCCATTGCAATTGTTGTTGCAATTAGCAGAGACAGCAACGTTGCTGCGAGAGTAGTACCATAGCTCAAGGGAGTGGTAGGGGCAGCAGCAACAGCAGCAGAAGCAGGCATCACTGTGGGGCAGCTGGGAAAACATAAGCACTATGGCTAGTAGCTGAAAAACTGATGGCTTGATTTTTCCATTAAACATTGCAAATGGAAAATTGCACAGAAAACAGTACAGAACAGAAATGAACTGAACAAAACTGAACAGAGCAGAAAGCAAAGCCATTTTGTTGTTGTTCGTCCGTTCGTTGGTTCATTCCTGTTGGCAATTACCGGGCAATGGGCAAAGCATTTAGCTTGAAATGATGGCCATCATGAGTTTCCATTTTCTCACTGCTGATGTTGTTGTTCTTTCTGTTGTGTGTGTGTTATTGTTTTTTGTAGCTATTTTCAGCTTAATTTGTGTGCTGATGTGCTAGAACACCTCGGCATCAATCTCTATATATACTATAAATATAAATCAAAAAACCGTAGCATACTTTTCTGCTCTGCTGCAAATTGTGAAGCCCCAAACCAAACCAAACCAAATCACAACACAACACCCAAAAGACTGCCCCCACTTTTATGCAAAATGCAAAAGGAAATTGCTTAAAATGATTGCATGAGATTGCAACACAGAATGTGTGCGTGTGTGTGTAATCAATAATGCTTACGAGCTTGGATTTTAAATGTGTATTATTGCGAATTGAAGTTTCTTTTTTCCACAAAATCATTCTCATGACCAATTTTCATTTTGTTTATATAATTAATTTTCAATTGACTGTGCACTCGAATTTCCATTGCAAAATTTTATTGTATTGTATTCTACAAGTCTTGTGTAATGCAAATTAATGAATTGTTTAAAGTACTCGGAATATTTACGCTCAAAGCGACTGTAACAAAATGAAGAAAGAGAGATGGGAGGAGGTGGAAAATGGGGTAACGATCCGAGCGTAGACTGACCAATGAATATGCAAAACGACGCTTCTCCTCTTGAAGTTCCTCTTTTTAAAGGCATGGCAAAAGGTCAAAGGGCGTGCCACGGCAAACGGTCATTAAGGCAACGAACAGTGAACAAACGGCTATGTTTGCGCATCTGCTACAGCTGCAACAATGCTGATGCTGCTGCTCCTGCTACTGTTGCTACTCGTCGCTGACTGCTGCTACTCTTTGCTGGCTGCTGTCAGTGTTAATGAAATATGCATAAACAAACCAAAACGCCTGCAACGCGACGGAAAGTCCTGTCCCGTACCGTACCGTACCGACAGACGGTCGGCTGCATCTTTTAATGCAGTTCCGCTGGCGAAGCTTCTAGGTCTCTCAGCTCACTGACAGTAATTAAATTTTACGCGAAATTCTTTGAATATTTTTTTGCTATTTTGATTTCGCAATGACCTCCAGCCAAACCGCCTCCCAGTCAGCAAGCAATGTCGTTCATTTGTATTAGAAGAAGTGAAAAGTTTATTAACTTTCACTTGGCGTTGGAAATAATTTATGCAGCAATGCTTTTGACTATTTTTGTAGAATGTCAATTCGTGCTAACTGCAAATCGATTTCCAAATGATATAATAGCGTATATTTGAATTTGTTTTTCTTTGGACTTTTGACTTGTGACCGAAGTTTCAAGTGGTTTTCTCCCCCTCTCTTTTTATCTTGATTTCTCCCTAAAGCATTTGCTCCTAATTGGCTTCACCCCAAATAAGATTTACAATCCATTAATGCCAATCTTCAAATTGGTCTGCAGCCATGTAAAATATCAAACAAGTTCAAGAATTATTGGAAAGCCTTATGCCCTATGCCTTTAGCTTTGTGAACTGTGTATGTGTAAGTGTTGCAGAACTTGTGATAACAAACGGGAGCAGGAAAATTGATTGCATTATCGAACCAAAAGACAATGGCCATATAAAATTGAGCTTGGCAACAAACTTAAGTGCCATATGACAGAGAGAGAGAGAGAGAATAATATGGGGTTTGCTTCAAGGCTCATTTATGGCCACTGCGTGCTGGTCATTTTTATGCATTTTCCCACAAACACACACACACACTCGAGTGGAAGAGGAGGTGGGAGGGGGGGCGATTACATTGTCAGGCATTTTGGCACGTTGTTTACTTTGTGTATAAACGAGTGCCACTTACTTATTTTGTGCCACATAATGAGCACTCCTGATGGCCGCTTATAAATTATATAACCCACAAAAGCACACTCGCACACATGCTTAAATAAACTGGCCACCGTCACACTTACACCCACACACACATACACAGACACACACAGCCACACCCGCGCAATTTGATTTGTATGGCTTTTCAATTTGTGCTCTGCTGCTTTTTTCTGTGTGGGTATGTGTTTATGTTTTCCTTTTCATTTTATTTCCATTTTCCTTTTTTGCCTGGTTTTTTCTTTCCCATTTTTCTTATATTTTCTGTTTTTCTGCTGCTGCTCTTTTCTTTTTTGTTGTCGTCGTCGTCGTTGTCGTCGTTGCTTGCTGCTGCATTTGCCATTGTATAAATTTTTGGTATTTGCGCCAATTTCATTCCAAATTGAGCGCTGGCCACAGTCGTTTATTTTTAATGCACCCGGCAACGAAACCCAGCCAAGCAAAACGCCCGTACAGGAAGTGGGTGAATGGCAAGGAAACCAAAGAGTGTGTACGGGTGTGTGTATATGGGACAACCTGAGCGTAAATCGTACTCAAAATAAGATTCCTTTTGGTACTGCTTTTAGTTGCATTGACATCATTCGAGAGATTAGAATAGAGTATTTGGATGATGTCGGGTTTGCTTAAAGTATCTCAAAGATATGATTCAAAGTTGATCCCACTTTGAGACTCTGGAGATACTGAATTATAGCTGCTTGTGCGATTGAAAAGTTCGCGAAAATTGATTCGTTTCGAGAGTTTCGTTGGCAGAAGAGCGCACCCAATGCGGTAATCTGTTAGAAAGTGTTGTCTTGGGGCATTGGGATAGGGCATAAATATGTCGCTGCTTTGCTGGCTTCTTACTTCCGGCTCATACACGATTCGGCATTCCGTTGCCTGGCATTTCTTTTCTATTCTTTTCGTTCCATTATTTGTGCAGTGCAGTTTTGGACATTGTGCCGGCGCATGCCAAACACTCGCAGGACACTCAGGAGATTGCAATGAAGGTGGCGTAGGCGGTGACGGTGTCGGTGGTGGTGGTGGTGGTGGGCGGTGATGGCGTTGTGGTTTGCATTGTGGGTTAAGAGTTGGCATACAAGCAAGTGCGCTTAAGATTTATGGCTCATGCCTGGCGTTTTGTTTGCGCGAGGGAGGAGAGGACGAGAAGAGGGTGCAGCAGCACACAGCAAGCCATCAAATACAATCAATTTGATTGCCTCTTATTTCTTTTTGTTGCCTTCTTTATGTTGTTGTTATTGTTGCAAGAAGACATAATGCTATTTTGATTTTTTTTTTATTAAATAACAATTAGGCAATTACTTGATGTGTGCACCCCAGGGCATACAGTGAAATGTCTTAGAGCTTTGTATGTTCTTAAAGTTGAAATAGAGAAAGAGAACGAGAACTCAAGAGTAATAGAGGGCGGGAGAGAGTGAGAGATCGAACTCGACCTACGCATAAATAAGGCGTTCAATATCCGGCGACGGAAGTTTCAATAAGCCAAAGGATATGAGCTCAAATGACTGGCCAAAAAAGAAAGGCCCTCGTTTCTTGGGGCGTGCTTAGTCGAACTACTCATGTGTGTGCATGTTGTGCGACTGTGTGTGTGTGCGTTTGTGTGTATATGTGTATCTGTGGCAAGTTTAAATTAGTTGCGCGTCGGCCATTTTGCATAAATCATTTCCTGTTTTGTGCCAAAGATAAAAGCAGGGCAAAAGACAACGACGACGACATCGAATGATGACGGCGACAATTTAAAAGCAAAAAAAAAGTTAACAAAAAAGAAAGAAAAAATATAACAATGAAACAAGCGCAAAGCATACAAGACAACGGACAATGCCAAAGTGAGGGAATCAGCAACAATAACATAAAATTAGCATTTTTTATTACTTTTAGTTTGTGTGCTGGCTGGCTTTTTGTCTGCTTGCCTGCCTCCCATGTTTGTTTTGCCCGCAACTCCCCATGGAAATTTACATAAGTTAAGAAAAAGCTACTAAGTAATATTGCGCATACGACATGTATGCAGCACAATTATTATAACTACATTGAAGTATATGGGGGCTTACTATAAATTTGTCTATAAGAAAATCGAATATCAATGTTTCTTGTATTTTTCTTGCAGCAACGACACAAATTCAAAGAAATAACTTGAAGCACATGGTCGGGTAAGTAAGTAAATATATATTTTCAATATGTACAACATTTTATGGAAAACTCGTCAATAGACTTTAAGTCTGTATTTTGCCTTTAAGCAATTCTCGTTACATTCCGTATCAGTTTCCTATACTATTCCATGCTTGTTAAATTAAAAACTTAAAAACTTGAACATGCTGAATTGTTGTGTTTCTCGAATTACTTCCCGAAAGCTGCTTATCAATCCATCTTTATTCAGCTGCACGCTCAAGATCTATATTGCGCAAAACTAAGAATACGATGCTTTAAAGCTTTCTTGGGTTACACGAGAAAATTCTGATGTCTGACACAAATTGAATTTGACAAATGCGCTGCATTTGCTTCGATTTTCGATTGATTGAGAGAAGAGCATAAGTATATACATGTGTATATGTTGGGAAGATGCCTCGTTTGTCGTTTGTATTATGGTTGTTGCTTGGCGATGCTCGCATATAAAATCCTCCTATATATGTTTATTGCGAAACAAAAGGGCAAAGTCAAGAAAATGGTCACATCTGCATATATTTCCATGGCCTGCCTGTGTGTTGACTGTCTTGCCCCCGTTGCCCCTTCGACTCCACCTAAAAAACACATGAGCTGAAATAAATTTTATGTACATTTACTTACGTCTGCAAACAATGAGCATCCTTCTGACGTTCGTGACGTGACTTAGTCCAACTGGACTTTGGACGGTTGGTTAGTTGGTCAGTTGACTCTGAGCCCAATTGTTAGTCTGCCTTTGTCTGCCTTGACTGAACTGAATCGCCGCCAGTATCAACTCCTTCCTTCTCCGCCTCCCTCATCTACCTCGTTTTGGTCTGGCCAACAACAGCTCAGCTGTTTGTTTAACGCCAAGTGCAACGTTTTAAGTTTCAACGCTTGGGTTAAGGCAAGACAGCAGAGAAGCGAACGTACAGAGAGAAGCTGGAAGCATATTATATATATAGTTTTGGGTTTCACTAAAAATATATACATAAGTACGGATATACATATTGTACGAATATGTAAACATACATACATATAGACACTGGACACTATTGCATATTTATGTTACAGTCAGTGACTGCGAAAGTGAAACATGTCTTCTGGCCATTGTGGCCAAGATATTTTAGACCACTCTCTGTCTCCGTCTATCTTTCTCCCTCTCTATCTCTATCTTTCTGTTCCTGTCGCCTAGTGACCATTTACACATGTATAACAATTTCACATTTGTTTGCATTTCTCATTTGTACTTGCAAAAAAATGATGTGTTCCACAAATCAGTTTCGTTTCATTTGGCCCACATTTGTGGGATATGGAAACTTCTCTTACCAACGAAGGACACGTTATTTGTAAGTGTCATAGGTTAGATATTATATGAAATGACTCGTCGTAGTCGACGTAACTATAAACAAACCATTCGTCTATATGATTTTCCATACACTTTTGGGCTATTTACGTTGAAATCCTTTACAACTTTTGGTTGAAATCGAGTTTAAGAACACTTCTGCATGAAAGAGTTGTGCTTTTAATGGTTACTTTGGTTTAACATTTGTCGTTTTGGGTTGTGCAGTGAGTGTGCACTGAATCCTACAGCTGCAGAAGGAATTGTGGCCCGAAAATGAAATGCAATTTGTGGTCGTAACTGGCATTGGTTAAATGGCTGCAACAGCTGTTAACGTAACATATTCGTACTATTTTGGTTGCAGTCACAGTCACAAACCGCCAACTACTTGTGACAGCCGACTAATGAAGAGGCCCTCGGACACAGAAACAGGCACAGACAGAGGGGGAGAGTGAAAGAGGCGGACGAATGGAGCAAAAGGCAACAGGCTACCACCGACAACAACTGGCGGCAACTCTGGTTAAAATTGGCCAATTACGTGTAATATTTGATGAGCAGATTTAAATGGTTTAACACGAGTTTTTATTACACCTTTTGGGCATCAAGCAGAACCGAGCAGCAACATCGAGCAACAATCAGCACGTAAAAGTTATGAACACGTCGCATAAAAATTAAGTTATAATGCACTCACATCCTGCGACTCTCACACATTGCCACATTGTCAATGGCAATGGCGGTTTGGGGCACCCGCACACAACTACTACAATGTCCGAATAAGCGGCACAAAATGTTTTTCTTATTGTCGCATAAAACGCGACACTTAAAAAGACGGCAGAGAATCGCAGGTCGCAGAAATGCGGTAGCGATTGTTGGGCTCATAAATTGTTACGCTTGCACTCGATCATCGGGCATTTGGCTGGCAACGCTCATAAACTGGGCAACAAAATAAACAATTTGTGCGAGCGCAAATGTTTAATAAATTGCGTTAAGCTTTTGTTGTACCTCTTCCTCTCCTCTCTCTCTCTCTCTCTCTTGCTTTTACTTTTATATAGTATATATAAAGTATGTAATATTCTTACAACATTTGAAAATTAACACGTACATAAATGAGCGCGAGCGCACTTAATTTGTCACTAAATGGTTTTCGGTCGCAAAATCGCACCAGACGCGCATGTGGCATGCAACATGTTGAGCGCTTAAATTGAAAATTACAACAAAAGAAAACAACACCAAGCAACACACACACACACACGCCAACAAGCATACCAAAACAAAGTACGACGGAGAAATGTAGGGCAAACTGTTGTTGTTGTTGTTGCTTTCGTTGTTGCTGCTGCGTTGGCTGGCCAAGTCTTCAGTATCGGCTACATTTTTGGTTAGGTTTGTTTGGTCTCTCTCCAGCCAACCAGCTACCCATTTCCTGGTCCTTGAAGTACGCTTCATTGCCTGTGTAACCGCAGCAGCTCGTGATGTGGGTTGGTTGGGAGAATGGGGCGATGAGGCGATGGGGAGCGACACCATTGAGGTCCTGCGTGTGTTTTGCGTTCTCAGTGCTAAGGGTTTTTTTTTTTGGCGCATTTGTTGACGACGCATATGAAAATGTTCGCAAAATTTATTGCCATGCTTAAGCAGCGTGCGTATGAAATAATATACAGACATGCCATCCAACCACAGCAAGAACAACAACAACGACAAACAACGGCAACAATTACAAGAACAAGGACAACAACAAGTTTGTTACGTTTTGCGCTGACTGAATTTTAAAACGCTTCTTTAAACATTCGCACTGAGAAATGATGGCAGCGATTTGTTTTGCTTCCCACTCTTAACAATGTTATGTGTGTGTATAGAAAGAGGTTGCCTGGGTGGCGGGGTGCAGAGCGGCGGCAGGTAGTCGGCATAAGTACTGGCTACTTAAAGTTATGAAGGTTTTAAGAAAATATGAGCACATAAATCAGCTTATCTCACACATAGCATACAACTTGCATATGAATATTTTTCTTCCATTGCGATTCAATGCAGCGCCAGCGCCAGCAACAACATAAATAGTAGATAATCTTTTGATTTGTTTCATTCTTTTTTATTGTGTTTTCTGTTGTTATTAATCAAAAGACACGAATTGTTTGTACTTAGAAACTCTGTTTTTTTTTTATCTTATCTATCTATTAAGAAACTTTCAATAGACAGAACTCGTCAGATAAATAAATTTCGGTTGTATGTAATCAATTATTAGAACATTTTTATAGTAGTTAGTCAAGTTAGTACTATCTTAATATCAAGGCTATATCTTGTTCTGAGAAAAAGCAATGAGCTTATCAATATATAATTCTTAAGAACCTTAATTGAGATCTATGTACTTGATGTGTTCCCAAATAAAACTGTTGTGTGATTTTTACGGTTTTCTATGGAAGTCTTATCACTTAACATTCGTTTGTTGCTCTTCACGTTAAATTGTATAGTGTGGTTATCCTATCGATAATATTAGTTGAAATTGCTAACCCTTATCTGAAAGATAAAGCTAACTCGACCATTTGTCAACGTCGCTAAATAGTAGAAACATAAACAAAGCAACTAAAATGATTAGAAGCCACTTTATCGACTTTATCGATGATTGAAAATATTCTTGAACAGTCACTTAATAGTTATTTGCAGGCTTACTATTCATATCTTATGTCTTACTTTACAACTGTGGCTTATAACTATACGCCATCTAATTGTCATCTTGATTGTCTGCATTGCAATTACACACTATGTCACCCACACACACACACACACACACACACATTTCATTCTTCAGCATTGAAACGTGGAATGAAGCACGACAACAACAGTTGTAGTAACAATGTGTGCATAAGCAACAGCAACTGCAACAGCCACGGTAACAACAACCAGTAACAACTAATAATAATTGCAATTATGTATGTGGCCATTTTCCCCGGCCCCCTCACCGATCTGAACATGGGCATAGTACCGCATAATGCTGTTGCACAATTACGTAAATTACCAAAGTGAAATTCAATCTGGTTGGCCAAGCCAAATGAATATGTCTGCGAATTGATTGTCATGCCACGCCCACTGTCCTACTCTACATTACACTACTATATGGAATGATATATCCCCGCCCTTCGCCCTTCGTCCATCGCCCATCGCCATTCATTCATACAACGAACTCCCCAGCTGGTCGCAATGTATTACCGTGAAAGGACTTCTGCGTTGCGCTTGCTGCTTCTGCTGCTGCTGGTTCTGCTGTTGCTGCTAATTGCCCATGTTTTACATGATTGAGCAACATTATGGACAACGAGCTGCCCATCTAGCACCACCACACCCCACACCACCCCACTCTATCCTATTCATTGCTTCGATTCATTCAGCTGCGTGTCGTTGAACCACGCCCTGCATTTGCCATCCACGCTGCCTAGCCTGCTGATGATGAGTTCCATCCATCGATTTCCAGTCGAGAAAGACACAGAGAGAGAGAGAAAATCTATTGTTGCAGCATCTTTATTGTCACCGCATCTATTTTAATACCAATTTTAGTTACCATTTGGTTCTCTGCTTCTATATTTTTTTCCTACTTCTACTTTTTGTATTGTGCACATTTCTTTGCAATTTGTTTTGATTTATGTGACGGTTGGTTGTGTGTCTTTTTTGGTGCCACACGCTTTTGTTGTTGCTGCTGCCTTTTCGGCCTGTGTATGTGTGGCATAGTTTCCTTATCGGGCTTATCACACAGACCATATTTTATTGCCATTTTTGTGCATGCGACTGCGTCAGCTTCTAGTATGACAGGTTTTTCTTCTTTTTTGCTTGCCATTTTTGTGCTTGGCAGCCAAATTGAAAGAAGATGCCCAAAACACAACAACATTTTTGCGCGTTGGCCTTAAAATTGACAGGACGTTTAATTAATTTACAAATTTCTAGAAGCATTTTCACACAAATTTTCCCAACCACATATAGAATCTTTTGTTTATTGTTCGTTTCTCGTTTTTCGTTTTTCGTTGCGGTGTCATAAAAATAAATAAAATGCAAAGTTTCACTCAATTGCACACACTTGAATATTGTGTATTGTATGTGGCAAAAATAGTCTTTAACCTTTCTTTAAAAATACTTTTCTGTGGTTTTTCGATCAGGCACGTGCCAATAATTTGCCAGATTGAATACATATTGTAAATAAATATGTGTTTTTTTGCCACAGGCAACATTTTTGGGAGTATTAAGCATGAAATTACGAGAGCCTCTTAACATAATTAATGATGCATAAATTGTTGATTAGCTAATTAAAGTCGCTCCCTGCAATTAAATGACACTAAGCAGATTACACACGCGCGCAGAGAAAAAAATAAGCAGAAGAAAATGTGGCTCGCAGCCAGAAGGCCCATTATCTATGTATATTGATTTTTGTCATTAGATCTGCCACAGGGAGGAATATTAAAAAAATATGAAAATGTGAAACTTGCTACTTGGCAACAGCACCAACAAATTAAAGCTCTCATTTTGGGCCGCTTTGCTTTTTTTTTTTAAAAAAAAAAAGAAGAATACTCCAATGGCATACAGTCGTTTTTTTTTTGGTTTATGATGAGGTGGCATCTAAATCTAATACTTGCCTTTCGTTTTAATAAGCTTAATTTTATTCTTTTGTGCCTGCCTTCTTCTTCGACAACGACGACGCCCAAAATCCCTTTTATGTTCTCGAGTTACCAACCTGTCGTAGTGGGATATTCGCCTCAAGCTTCGTTGCGTCCTCAAGGGGCCCACTCGACAAGTGGCACGGTTAGAAAAAAAAGGCAGCAGCAGATTTAGTGAGGCAACGTTGCGTATGCGAAAAGTTTAACACTTGCCACACACTAAAATCAACAAAAGTACAAACTTGGTCAGTAATATTATTCCCTGGAACAGATACTTTTGGGATCGATGGCTAACCGAAACATACATACCCTATTAAGGGAACGTTCTCTTTAATGTGTTACACAGTTTGCCACAAGCTTAAAATACCTTTTGCAAGTGAGTGAATTTCAACAGAAAGAAAACGAAAAAGAATAAAGAGAGTGCAAAATAAACACAAGAAATTGACCGTCATTTGTTTTCTTGACACTTTGAAGAGCGGCGCCCAGTGCCAGCTTATTTTTTATGTTCTTTTCTTAAGACCCACACAAAAAAAAAACGGGTTAAGTCTCCCCCTCCCAACGCCATAGAATTGTGCTAAAGATACTTTTTCCGTACGACGACTCGTCGTCAATGTCGTGAATGAACAACTTTGCATAATTTCGCTCTGTCGCTGGCTTGGTCGTCTATTGTTTGTCACTAAATAAGTCGCAAGCTGATATTAATAACACCTCATTATCGCTTCATTCTATTTTTCAGCACATTGTAAAATATGCTAGCAGAGCGACCATTTATCATAATCAAATGTTGCGCGATGGAGTTTGTCGGTGTCGACCTTCAAAATTTTCCAAAATTTCAATGTCTTACTCAATATTTTGAGTTCGCTGCTGTTCGCTTGAGTTAAATTAGTTGAAGCTCTGTATGTGTATGTGTGTGTGTGTGTGGGTGGCCTGCAATTGTTATTGATGAGCCGCATTGAGTGTTTGTCGTAAGTGCTTTATAATCAGAAATAATTGAATGATTACCATGATTGCCATTTTTCACTCAATGTCAAATTGAAATCAATTCATGTGTCGGCAATTACAGTTAATAACTAAGGGGGAAATAAAAGTGGTATTTAACTTCATACGGCTTTTCTGTGTTTAAACAGACATTGTCATTGTTTCTTTTGTTTCTGATGGCTGGCCCGAAAGGTTGTCCATTTTTATGTACTTTAAACTTTAAGAGATTTTCATAATGATGCATCGTTTCGTTTCGTTTCGTTTCGTACTGATTGGCTCAGACATTCAAATTGCCCATTCAGTTCCATTGTGAGTGGGATAATCAGGCCAAAGTTGTCAAAAGAAAGAAATCGCACCCAATGGATATACACATATATATATATATATGTATGTTTGTATACAAGTGCGTGACTTTCGACTCACTGAACACTGGACAGCTATAGTATAAATACATATATATTAGTATGGAGTATGGAGAGATTGTCAGAAATGCTTGTCATTCTCTGACTGACTAACTAGCTGGCTGTCTGACTGGGCTGACTCGGCAATTGGCCAAATAATTTGCATTTGCAATTGTCTGAGCTGCCTGTTAATACAATACACAGCCAAGTGGTAAATGTTTGGCAACAGTCTGGACTACTTACTGGCCAGTCAGTCAGTCAGTTCATCAGTAGTCAGTCAGCCAGTGGAAGCATGAGTTTTGAGCCAATACAATTTAATTAATTAAAGTGAAGCCAATACAGAAAATGCAAACAGAAAATCTGTTTGACATGTAAATACTATATTGAATCTTTTGGCATTAATGCTTACATCCAAAACCACACTGAGTAACAACAAATACTTATATTGCGTATACGCAATGCATGCTGGCTGTTTCTTTGGCTCTTTGGTTCTTTCTCTCGCTGTGGTGTCCAATGTCAATAAAAGGTTTAGTTTTAAGTTTTTTTAGTCAGTCAAAATCCAGCAGGAATATATGTGTTAATGTAAGTTGTGTGCTGAGCAACAGCAGAAGAAGCAACTTGCCACAAATGGCAACATCTTGCAACAACTTGCTAAATGCATTTCATTTGCATTTTGCTTGAATGCATTCAAATAACTTTGATTGAATGCTGCGCCACAAAACGGGGAGACAAACGACGACAAACTATCTGAATCTATATAGTTTAACACAACATAAGCGAGTCGAGTGCGAAGTTTGTTAAATTTGCGGATATTTTTCAGCAATGACCAAAACGACCAGCAGCGGACACTGATGGATAAAGTAATAAAATAATGGTTTATGTGGCTGGCTTTCCTGTTTGCTGTACGCCAAAAATACAGAAGGAAATTCAATAAATTTAAAGCGCAAACATTGGCGATCGGGCAACTCTATCGCAACCAGAGTTGACATTGCAGATGCTGCGCATTATTCAATTTATGCACTTAACGATATAGTCAACACGGACACACACATACATTTGCGTTGTCAATGCTGCAGCTACCGCAACGGCAACAGTGCGTATACGCAATTTAATTTGCAACATCTCTGTCTGTGTTCGCACCCTCTCCCTTCACTCTCCCTCACCGACAGTACATATATGTTTTGTATACTATATGCGGAAATGAGATTGCTGCGGCTTTAATGTCATTCCCATTCCCATTCGCATTCGCATTGGCACTGCGTGCCATTAATGAAGATTTAAGTTGTGTTTGCTGGAGCATTTCTTTCAGCGTACTATACGATATCGCATACAGACAGACAGCAGGCCTATGCTTGTTGTATGAAATGTTTTTTTAAAACTTGACCATATAATATATTTACAACCAGACCAGACAAGCAAAAGATTAACAACAAAATTGACATACATACATATATTTGGGAGAAATCTAATTGACGCCATGTTTTCGCTGCCATTAACGTTTGCTCGTCAATTAAATCCGGGCGCAATGCTCACCCAAGATCTCAAGATGAAGATCTACAACTATGAGACGCTGAAGAGCGAGAAGACCCAGTTGGAGGATGAGATAAGTGCCATGCGCAAGAAACAGGATAGCATTGAGAACAGTCTGGCCGAGGCGCAGGCCGAACTTGATTACCAACGTTGCCTCAACGGTCAGTGCTTGGATACACGCAACAATGACGAACTGATGGATACCATTCAACAGCATCTGAGCGGGACAATACACAAACTGGCCAACTTCTATGAGCGCAAACTGTTTTTGGATGTCGACTTGCAAAAGCACAAGGCATCCATAGAGAAGGATATAATGAAAGTCAATGCTGAAACAGCTGCAGCAAGTGAAGCAGCATCAACCTAAGCTTCGTTTTGTGTTTTGAACTTTGATTAGATTTATACATACATATATATTTATTATTGTTTTTTCCCAGAGCATGCTGTGGCCTACGGAATCCACATTAATTAATAAAAATGAAAAATATGTAAACTGGACTGTGACGAACTCTTCTCTTCTAGATTCTTTCGCACTCTGCTTATTAAATATGAGGGTCATCATCATGCCCTTTAGCTTTTCTCTCAACTGTGTCCCCATTTTGCTGTTGTCATTCATATGCAAATGACGCTTGAACCGTCCGAAAATTGCAATGAATTTAAATTGCCTAAAACTGTAACCTTTTCGCGAGGGGACATCGCGAGGGGACAACGCGAAGGGTGAGTGTGATGCATTTTGTATAGAACTGGCAGAGGGAAAGCACAGAAAAAAAGAATGAAATGTTGGGCGCGTGTTCTAATTAATAAGGAAGGCTACGTTGACGGAGCATCATCATTGCTATTTGAGCCCTAAGATTTTTTGTGTTGCACGAATTTCCCAACGGCATTTGTCGAATGCAAAGCTCACACACACATACACAATAATAAAAAACACGGACGAACCGTTGAGTTGGCAAAAAAAAAAAATATACGAAAATTTAATGAAACAAAAGAGAAATGGAGATATCTCATTATGGATGCCAAACGAGCAGAATGCGCACGCACACACACACACACACACACATAGGGCATGGAATGAAAAAATTATGCGAAATTCCGGCATTGACCATTCTTTAGGTCAAGTTACACCCAGAACACAACCTTGTGGGTAGGTATATATGTATGTATGTGTGTGTGAAAGTGAATGTATATTTATGAATTTGTTTACAACGAGCCACTGGACAACAACTGGGAAAAGTCTGCTGATAGTGTATCTCATTTTTTTTTGTTTTGTGTTTACCCTGTAAAAAGGAAAATTTGTATATGAAGGGTGTTTGAAAATGTGAGTTATTCATATAAAAAACAAAGCAAAAGCAAAGTTTTTTTAGAATGCAGGATATCATTGGGTTAGGGTATACTCTCTGGCTTATTGTTGTGCTGCACGCGTGCTAAAAATAATCAGAGAATAATAAGCAGCTCTTGAAGAGACGCAAACAAATGAGCCATATAATGATTTCTGTTTTTTTAGGGGGGCGGGAGTCCCACGATTTATATACTATGTGTATGTATATTGAGGTTTATTTTCTTTCATTTTGGTTTGCGCCCGCTGCGAAAATTAAGCAATTTTCTAACATCCGATGAGCGGCGAATGAATGGACGGACGCCGACGGTGACGGTGACGGTGACAGGGACGGGAGGCGCAGGCCTTGTTTCATGTAGTTTTTCGTAGTTCACAAACATTTTTTATGTTGCTTCAACGGCTTTGCACACTTTTAGGTTATCATCATCATCATCGGCATGGCACAAAGCCGGATTACAAAAAGGATTTGTGGCTCTTTACAAGGCATTACAATTCGTGTTCCTTGCTATCATTCTCTTTATTTTTTATTTCTGTTGTATTCTTTCTTTCGGTTTTTTCTTTTTTGTAATATAATACTAGTAGTGCAAAGCAACAGTCTTCGTCGCAAGCGGGAAGTGGGAGTGCTACCATACCATACCATACCAAACAACCTTGAATTCAGCTGTATGTGTCTGCCTCTGCCTCTGCCTATCGCCATGCAAATCGCTTTGGCAATTTGCCTGAGCAACTCGACCATCAAAAGATGGTCAGCCAGAGATTAGGACCACCCATTGTTGGCCTCTCACTCTTTCGCTCTGGCTCTCTCTAGCCATTGGTTAAAATTCGCATTCGCTTTGTTCGCCAAATATTTACACACTCATCAGGCAACAGCAGTTGAGTTGTTTTTAATAACTTAGTTGCTTTTGCTGCTGCTGCTGCTGCTGCTACTGCTTCACGGCTAGTTTTCACGGCTCTTGTGTGCCCGCATAATTAAAAATATACACACACACAGTCAGATACGCGTGGCGTACTACCGTATACTACTACTTTTTTTTTTGCCCTTATTGCTTTCTTTGCTGTGTGTACCACAAGGCGTATGCGTGCTGCGTGGTGTTTTACGACGCGTATTTGCACTTGGCTGGTGAAAGTTAAAAACCCAAACAAACTGCACATCATCATTATATGCCAGGCGTAGATATGTATAATGCCTTAACAAGCTTACAATGCTTTCTCTTCTCTCTCTCTCGCTCTCTCTGTTTCTCTATATTTACTCACGGCGAACGAGGGAACCGGCGTTGGTTGTTGGATAATAAAGTTGTTAGTTAGTTCGCTTGAGTGGAAAGGTAGTTTTAATTGCACTCGTTCTTCCTCTATCTATCCTATCTCATTCTGTCTAACAGTAATAAGTGCAAGCATCGGAAAAACGATTTTAATAGTTACATAAATGCATACAAATTCCGTTTCGCTTTAAGCTTGATCCTAGTATTTCAGTACAAAAAAGGAAAGTTAAAGTAAAAAATGTTGCATAAGCAATTAAAACTTATGTATGCCAGAAAGCGTAAGTGTATAGTTATAGCTTTAGCTTAATTACATATATATCAAAGACAAAAATATCTGTAAATATTACATGTCTATTTATGTATGCTGATTGTAAATATCTTCGTCTGAGCGATTGTCTAATTTATGATTATTGCTCAAAATGCAGCTCAATCATAGATTTAATTAAGACACACAAGACATAAGTTAATCTGCTCGGCAATAAATTGAAATGCCAACCAACTTTAAGACCATCTATATGTATATAAAACAGCTGCAACATGCACTTAAAATAAATGTCAGATTTGTTGAATGTTTGGGTTGACAACAATACCAATCCAATTGGACAATGTTAAACAGGGCATTTAGCCTAAACCACGAACCACCACAGTGCTGCACAAAAGTCTATCTACACTCGCGCGTTTGAGTGCTTAAATCGATTTGCATTTGCCGCTGCTTTACCTGCATTTTTGCTTCTCTATATGCAAATTCAATTTAAAGCGCATTAAAATCTATAAACAGAGTAATTCGAATTCAAATACCGAACACACAAACATGTTGCATGCGGTGTGTGTGTGTGTGTGTGTGTGTGTGGCAACAAAAAACTCTCTCTCTCACTGTGTGCATTTGTAAAATTAGCAAAATTTAATAAAAAATAAAATATAACATTTATATTCAATCGCTTTGCATATGTATCTGTGTATATAGTGTACATACATTAATAGCTAACCAATTTGTTTGACAAATATTCAGACCATGTGGAATTTTACATACACAAGCAAGCAATCACAAACGTAAACACAAACACACATACATACGCACACTGTGTGACCCTCATCAATGGGAATGACAATTTCAAAGAACGTAGAGCAAAAAAAAAAATATATAAAAAAATATTATAAAGCAAAATAAAGAAAAATAAAAGTTGAGCATGCAAATACGAGCATTTGATATTTTGCATTGGCTACAAAATGGTTTCATTCAACGTTGCCATCGCTGCCATATTTAGTATGCATACCCTGTACACACACACACAAACACTTGCGGGGTTGATCAGCTTCTTAGCCAGTTTGATCGAATCACCAGTCATCCCTATGAAATCTTTTAGTCAATAGCTTGAGCTTTTTCATATTAGCAATGTTCAACATAATTCGATTACAGGGTATCTCTGGCAGCCTTACAGTGTTTGCTTGCATTGCCTGTCGCGTTTTGACGCCACAGCGTTCGTTTTTCTATGTAATTGGAGGCATGACGGAGATGGAATATAGAAAAACCATACAACTGTTGTCAACGACGTGCTTCTATCTACATATTTCTGTGTGTGTGTGAGAGAGAGGGATTGTGTGTAAAACATGTTGATTTAATGCATTCGGGGTTTTTAAAATCAATTTAAAATCTAACCAATTGGTGGCTTTTACTATCATAAAAAACAATGCCCTTAATTAATTTTAATTTTTAGCTTTAGAGAGTGCAAAAAAAGAAAATACTTTTAGCATTTTTCAGCTGAATCACATCCGCTTTTCGATAGTGCTTTGCGGTTAAAGAACAGAATTTGATTAACACGATATATTTGTTAATTTAAAACCAGGCAATCATCATTGTGTTTAACTTTTAATTAATTTCTGATTGAATACTTGCGGTGAATTCATCATAAATTACGTTTTTACGTTATTCGTTTAAGCAAAACTGCAATAAAGTCTTTACAAAAATGCAATCGATCCTTGAATATTGTCTGAACCAACATCATTGCCACTCTTTTAATTAAAACACACACACTTTGCCATATCGAGTGTATTCGAAACTGATAGGCAATACGTTTTTGACAACTGTCAACTAATCCACTAAACCAAAAATGGGAGAATTTCATTACGGATGACAAGTGAAGGGGACCTTGAAATTGAAATGTTTTTCGTTGGCATCAAAAAACAGCAAATGTTTCATAATTCATGAAAGTGTGTGTGAGTGTGTGGGCGTTTGATTGGGCGAAAGGGCTTTTGGGTTGGGTGGTGGTTGAAGCACTTACCGCACACGCTGATTGTGCGTGACAAGTTCGTCAGCAGTTTTGCATTTTTCGTTGCCCGCCGCCGTAGCTATCTTTTTCGCCGAACTAGACTACGACTACGACTAGTACATGTGACATGTGCTAGGGCTTAGGCGCATCAATTTAAGCCTGGCCAGTAGTGGTCCAGCAGCCAACATCAGCATCGGCATCAGCATAGCAAACTCAATTAGCGTTTGCACAAGCTTTTAGCGAAACTATGTTGTTGTTGTCTTTTGCTTTTAACCACGGTATGTTTGACCATAAATACAAGGCATATTGTGGTATAAGAGGAAATTATTCAATATCTCTTTAAAGAAGAGATTCAATACACAAATATAATGCATAACATATAGTCCAGATCTTGCTCTCAGTCTCCCTCTTACCTAATACATTTAAACTTGTTTATTGATTTAAAACTTTGATTGATTGGTTGCAAATGATTGGAATGAATGTGTTCGCATAATGTGCATACCTTAATCCACCCTCCACCATCCACCTGCCTTCTGACTCTTTTTTTATTGCACAGACTAATAAAACGCATCATATTTGTCAGTTCTTGGTGGTCAGCTCATTACATTTGTCATGCGAAATCAAACCCAAAATCATGGCCATTATTCGATGGCGCTGTTAATATATGCGTTTTCCGAATATATATATACACACGATTGCCAGAAATCAATTAGTGTATGTGTGTGCCCGGGATTTGTATGTATTGTAAGCCGATATTTGTATGCTTTGGTGCGTGCCAATTAAGCTGTCAACATTTAAGCGTTATACTTTATATGTGCACAGTGCCGTTGAGGCTATTTCAACTGGAAATATATTGAAAAAATCTAAACCTTAAAAGGGATATCAAAATAAATTGAGTGCACGCTGTTTGTTGGAGGTTGCAGATTATTAAATACGACTTCATTACCTTTTTAATTATTTTTCTAATAATTAAAAACCACAACATCAACCGAAATCCAACTAAAGCGATTATCATAACCTCAAAACGAATTATTAACCGACATGGTTGTGTTCCGCATTCCAATTGCCAGTTAAATGAATTGCATAATGACCGTTATATGGTTCATTGTATATACACACACACACATACACTCGCATACTCTCGCACACAAACAAATTAACTCGTTTGCATTCAATATGCATATTAATTTTATAATTGACAAACAAAAGAAACTTTTAACCAACTTTCAAGCCGTCTTTCAGCTCAAACACACACACACACATACACATGCACATGCACAATAGCATTATTAAAACTCAACTTTTTATTATGTATGAGAACCGCCCGTCCACCTGCGCTGCCCCCGCAACCCCAGCCAGCCGTTAAACTGCCTGTTATACACAAACTGTTAATCAATACAGTATAAAAAGTTGACTGACTTTTCTCTTTGAGGTCGATTGCCTCATCGTCATCGCCGTCGTCGTCGTCGACGTTGTTAAATGCTCCACATGCAGCATGGAAGCTCGGAAGGAGAGCGTGCTTTAAAGTATGCGAGCCATTTTAATTAAACCCCTTTTCTCTTTTCTGCTCCCTTCGACCCTCCAAAAATAAGGGCTTTAACTGAACTTAATGGCAAATACTGTTGTTCACGATTACCCTTCAGCATCAGCATACCCCTCTCCCATGCATACCCTTGCACAACTTCCGACAACTGTTGCAACACTTGAAAACTTTTACTCTTGTCATGTGCAACCTGTCCAACAATGAAGCAGAGTCCTTTAGATGCTGCCGCTGCTGCTGCTGCCTTAAGGCAACAAATTCAACACAATGCACATGTTGCCGAAGACCCCCCATTGCCCTATCCCCTTGCCTGGTGAAACGAGTGAAAGCGGAAATGAAAAATCAAATAGGAGAACTCATAATGCCATGGCTGGGTAAAGCTGTGAAATGCACGCCACGGCACGACGGGATCGCAACGCAATGGAATAAAACGGAACGGAACGGAACGGAAACGCAGTCATAGCAATGGACAATCTATGGCAATTTTCTTGAACATTTCTTTGTCCACTTGGTCACACTGGTATTGTGCTAGTGTGTGGCAAGCCTTCGAATTGTGGCACTCAATTACACTTTCGTTGTCACTAAAAGAAAAAATATTCAACAAGAGGCAGAGAAGAGAAGATGACGAAGCGAGCGCTACGGCATGGGCAACTGCAAGACTTTGCATATGTCAAAGAGCACAGTGTGTGTGTGTATGTTTGTGTGCATGCGTGTGTGCGTGTGTTTATACATGTCCTTTGTCCTGACACTCTTGACGTAGATAACTTTAGCGCTGCTGATGCTGATGCTGTTGCTGCAGCTCCAGATGTCTTAGGTACCACACACACGCACTGTATAGGCGAAGGGAGAGGGGGAGGCGGAGCCAAGAGCTCGACAACCAATAAAGATTACCAACGATTGTTAAACACAAATTGCACTTGATGATGAGTTATGTATATGTATGTGGGTGTGCCTGGAATTTTTGCTCCTTTCTCTCTTCTGTGTGCCGCTTTTATACGTACTATATAGCTTTTTTGATCTTGTGCCACTCCACTTGGCAGTTACGAGTGCTGCAAATCAGCTTTGCCGCTTGACATCTTCTCCAGCCATGAGGTGACTGTAAGTGTGTGTGTGTGTGTGGTAAAGTTGTAACATTTTTGCCGAAAAAGTTTTGTGTGACAAAGTTGTGAAATGAATTTTGAGTGGAGCCGCATTATCAGCAAATGAAATTTAAAACGTTTTTGTCTGCCGCTTTTGCTTTTCCTCATCGTCGTCGTCGTCGGCGTTGTTGTCGTTGTCTCTGTTATGATGTTATTGGATGGATTGCTTTATCTCGTTGTGCCTTAGCCCTGTCGCACTGGCACTGGTAGCAGGAACAACAGCAGCCACAAAGAACTGAATAAAAATGGTAGTCAGTAAAATTGAATATGCAGAGTGTTTCTATTTTTTCATTCATTGTGCCGCTCTCTCTCTCTCCCTCTTACTCTCTCTGTCTCCCTCTTTTGGTTTTGTTTGGGGCAGGTAGCAATACATTCATTCGAATTCGTATTTATCACAAAAAATCTGAAAATTTCCATTTTCACAATAGAATGATTCCTTCAGCTTATTTGTCCATTAGACCTGACTGCATGCAAATTTCTCTCTCATCTCTTTTGCATCTCTCTCGCTCCCACAATTTCGCTCTGTCTCTGTATCTGTATTTCTGTGTTCATTTGCCAGTTACTATGTCAACTTTGTTGCGCTCAATTTCGCCACAACAATAACAACAACAACGACCAAGAACAACCTACAACTGCTACAGTTAATAAAGAAAAAAAAAACTGTATCAAAAGTTTATTTTTCTTTTGTTTTCTCCTTCTTCATTTCTGGCTTTTCACTAACTGACTAGTCCTGATGGCCAAATAGATTTCAGTTGAGCATACTATTTGCATTTTGCTTGGGGGAAATGAATCTCTCTCTCTCTCTCTCTCTCTGACAGCATCTTGTCAGAAAAACTAATGAACGACAAAAATGTCATAAACGAACGAAATTCTATTAATATGAGTAATTTGAAAGTTTGTAAACATGTTTGTTACTTTTTCCCGCTAAGAACTATTGAATGTACTTTTTAATGATGCTTGATAATAATACAGATTATTAGAAGACAACATTGACTTTTTATATATACATTTATTGTGTGAGGGTGTTGTCAAAAGAAACAGAGACGGAATGGTGCAGAGACGGAAAGATTATTTTGGAGAACGTTTGCAGTATTGTGGACATGTCACTATTAATACACTCTAATAGCATTAAAAATGTTATTTTAATATTGAAAAGGTTTTTTTGTTAGTTTGTTTTTCATACAAACCACAGTCCGCTTCTTATGTGTTAATACCATAAGTCACACAGGGGAATTTTGAACATGAAAGAAAAATTCTTCCATTTAATTTCCATACTAACCACATGCACCATACATGTGTGCGTGTGTGTATACACATATGTAGGCTGTTTTTCGGTTCATTGTCGTCAATGTTCGGCCCTTGCGGGCTTTAAATAACACCATATTGGGAGCTCTTAGTGTATAGTTTTTTTGCTGTTGGTGTTGGCAACGTTTTGCTGTCCATTATATTAATTAAATTATATTCACGTTCCTGTCCATATGTCCTGTCAATCGTAAAAACCAATACGTTTAATGCATCTGCCACACAACAAACACACACACACACACATCCCATGCTCAGATAAAAAGCGAGAGAGATTGAGAGTGAGTCAAAATGAAAATGTGTATAAAATTCCAAAAGCAAAATCACGTACTTAAAAGCAATAAGCATTTTTATATACAGCCTGGCTCCCATGCGCCTCCCAGCGGCCTCTTGACAAAAGTTGCCCTCCAAAAATATACACACACAAATAAACTTTAGCCCCGCACACACACACACACAGAGAGAGAGAGATAGACTTCTATTAAAACGCAAATTTCAACAGATTAACACACTGCGACAAACAAACACACACACACACTCTCTAGAAAGTCATGTGCAAAAGAGAGAAAATCACCCAAACCAACAAAAATAATGTAAAAAAGTGAAAAAAGATGACAACAGCGCGTGTCATTTGCCGTGTAACAATTTGAAACTTTTTTTCATTGAGGGGGCAGCAAAGAGGAATGGGAATCAGAGCACAAAACTTCACTGTTGGCTTGAAGCTTTAAGAATACTGATAAACTTTTTACGACTCTTGTAGATGCGAGAATTTGATGCTTGATATTTATATACAAGGATGCCACAAAAATCACTGGGCATTGCCAGCATGCCACCGAACTTTTGAGCAGTTTAATTTTTTAAAGCCCAATTTAATACATTTATTTTGATTCGCTCTACGTAATAATGGTACAGAAATTTAAGCTTAACGGGTTTTTTTGTGCAAAAATAAATTTCAATTGTTGCCAACTTAATCGACGTCTAATGAAACGCCCCAGCTAGCTAGCAAAAGGCAACAAATACACAGCTGTTGCTAATTAACCTGCACATTTAGCCCCGACACAAAACGATGCTCGGCTTTTTCCAGGGCATTAGTTAAAAAGTCATCAAAATTCACTGATTGAAAAATGTTGCCCGGCTTTTTGGCTTTTGTTGTTGTGCGTAGAGAGAAGCGGAAAAAGAGTGAGTCAGTGAATGAGGGTGAGAGAGAGAGAGAAATAGAGAGAGGCACAGCCTGTCAGCGCTGGCCACAAAAAAAAAAAGAAGAAAAGCTGAAAAACTTCCCAACTCATTGCATATTTATGGCTGGGTGCCGCATAGGTTTTGAGGCCTTTTTAAATATTTAAATGCCTTGTTAAAACAACACAAAAAAAACATGCAACCAACACAAACACACACACACAACACACAAAGCAGCAACACAAAGCAGCAACACAAATTTGGCCAAGACGCAACAGCAACAGCAGCAGCAGCTGCCATAAATAAACAACAGCCGCGTACCTTTTGGGATTCTCTCAGTCTCGCTCTTAACGCAGAGAAACAAAAAACTGTAAAATGTAAACTTATGGCTTATACTAATGTGGGTGTGTGAGAGGGTGTGCGTGTATATATGTGTGTGCGGTTTAAAGTCTGTTTTAAATCATTTAATAATAGACAAATCACCTTTTGCCCATTGGCAAGAAACGTTAACATTCTGCTGCTTCGAAATGCAATGCTTTAAAATCTTCTCCATGAGTGAAAATGTATATGTATGTATTTGACTTATGCTAGGTAACTCAAGTGTATGCGTGCATGTATGTGTGTGTGCGTGTGTGTGTGTGTGTGTGTGGTGAGCTCTTGTAGCACTTTTATTTAACTAGGCTAAGCGGCTTTTGGAATAGACAAACTTTGCCAAAGTCAAAATCCGCTTGACTTTTTGGCCAAAGAGTTTATTGCTACAACGCTTCTTGTATGCGTGTCGGCGCGCATGTAAGTGTGCGTGTATATAAGTGTGTGTGTGTGTCTGGTGTTTGTTTCTTTTGAAACCACGAATAAAATAAGCAATTGGTTAGGATGCCTCAAGTTTAAAACGCAACTTTATGCAATTTGCAACTACAATAGAATTTAATTGTGTGTGGCAATAAATTTAAAATTATTTTCGAACAATTATTTGCGGTAAAACATATTTTTTGTTTTGACAGTTAATTTCAATAAGCCACAAAATAAACAATTTGATGACTCAAATAAAAGTGCCGCTCAAAGAGTTTTAGTTAAAAATTTGATTAGTTTAGAAACAGTGTTGCTAACAACACACATCACACACGAAAAAAAAACTTGCTTAGACGTGTTTCTGACAGCTTTCATCGCGGAAGAAACACAGACACACAAACCAACATCATATAAACATAAACACAAACAGTGTTCTGTGGTGAGCCGCAACAATCAAAACAGGCCACAAGAGACTAGGCATATTATATTTTAATATGTATTGCAATACATATGTGTGTGTGTTTGCTTGCTATTCATGCTATATACAAAAGGTTTGGCTACATGTGGTTTTTTTTTTTTGGATGTAATTTATTTGACAGTTTGACAATTTAAAAAGCGAGCGCAAAAAAAGCGACCGAACGAGAATAAAAGCGTGTGAAAATGAAAACGGCCATGGGGCATATACAAAAGGAACGTGTATAGTGTTGATGGCAACAGTAGCATTTCCACACACACACACACGCGCACACACGCCAAAAAAATATAAAAACCGTGAAAGCAAAAATAAACAAACAAACGAAACAAAACGAACGCGCAAGCAAATACAGTTTCTCTTGTCCTGCCTGCTAGGCGCTAATGTTGAATTAAACGAACGCTGACAGCGCGGCATAAACAAAAGGCGACCGCTGTGGCTAAGGTTTGTGTTGCCATATGAGTATGGCGAAGAGGTGAACGTAACAAGCGCTCGATTTATATATCTGCCACACACGTACATACATATTATAGAACACATATATTTGGCACATATGCATATTTTTATGATAAATTGCCGCCCCGGCCACATTGTTAGTATAAAAGTGTGTGTGTCGCTGACACATTGCCCGCCTATGAAAACAGAAATCTGAAAAGAATCCAAAAAAACACACACACATATTTTCATGCACATAAGCAGAAGTCAAAAGTCAAAAGTCAGGCGCGTAAAACGTTTATATGACATTTTAATAACCGAACAAACTGGCATTATTCTTCTTTATATTATTATTATTATTGATTGAATGGTAAATGGGAGAAAAAATTACTTTGTAATGTGATTTTTTATGTGCTCAACATATACCGATTAAAAACGAGCTGGAGGGATATATAATCAAGTTGTAAGTGAGAGTGAAACTGCTTACAAGATATCTCCAAGTCGAGCTCACATTTAGCTGTGGTTTTATTTTGGTAATTTTGCATATTCTAAAGGCAAATTCTATGAGTGAAAAGCCATTTAATGTCAAGCCGCAAAAGTAAGCTGGCATTTGAGTTTATTGGAAAATGCCAGACCACCCAAAAAAGAAAGCCAAGAGAACGAAGAACAAAACCGAGAAAAAATAAAATCTATATATATACATTTCTATATATGTTCAATGCAATAAACAGGAGATGCATAAGGAATTCCGGGTGTTAAGCTTTATTGTCTGTGCCTTTTTCAGGTTGCGTTCAACCTGTTAGCCAGGCCAACCGAGAGCGAGAAAGAGTATTGTCTAGAGCCGCAGCCTGACGAGATCTGCTTACTGTCATGTATCTGTGTGTGTGTGTGAGTGTGGGAAGTGTGTGCGGCAAATGTAGCCGTAAAAGCGCTTTTACGTAATGCGACGCTTTCATTGCGGCGTGTCCCAAATGAATTCCATTTCATTTCATTTCACTTTGACTTGCTACGTGTGCATGTGTGTATGGGTGTGTGCATGTTTGTGTGTGTGTCTTTTTAGCCTTGAAGTTGAATTTAAATGCTCAAGTCAGAAGTTGTTTAAGCCAAAAGCCGCATGCAAGCAAACCAAATCGCATGGATTAAACCAAAACTTCTCTTGCCTGCCAATCCAGTCAGAAAGTTCCTTAAACTGAATTCGCCTACATTTTGGCCAAAATAGTTTTGGCAAAAGTACACTTAAAGTGTGCAAAAGTGCAAAATTAAATTGAATTCTCCCCCCGAAAAAGAAAAAAGCTTGCAAATACATTTTATTTCATACAGATTAAGCAAACACAAAAGAAAAGTTGTCACTTTGAATAAAATAAGAAACATAAGCTTCCACATTATTCCATAACCTTAAATTGGATCTCGCATTTCCTCAAAAAAAGTTTCGAAAGACAAACCCAAAGCAGCTGCGTTTTGAGGTTATTTGAGCAAATACATACTATATGCTTGATATGAGTCATAGTTTGTGTTTTGTAACTTAATGCTTGCCAAACTTTTATCAGCTCTAAATTTCAATTCTTGTGGTTTGTTTTCTTTGGCTTTGCCAAATTAATTATACACACACACACTCGAACTTTACGACTATTTGATTACTCTTATCTGCAACTCGTAGCAGCAACAGAAGTAGCAGCAGCAGCAGGTAAATAGATTTAAATACCCATCAGGAGACTTGTCTATAGAGACGCAGCCTTTCAACATCTACGAACAGTTTTGTGTGTGTACGTGCGTGTGTGTGTGTGTGCGAAAGGTAAGAACAGTATTGTGTGTGGGCTTTTGTGGTATTACATTGTCTTTTGCACTTGCGCAATTCAGCGAGTATTTAGTTTCACTCTACTTATGCAAATGTGCAAATGTTGCCCTCTGTGCCCGTTAAACACACACACACACACACTTACAGAGTTTTACTCATATGCCTGCATTTGTTGCACCATTTTAATTAAACACATTTGCATACGTATACGCAATGTTGTTGCTCATACGCCCTTCAACTCCTCCCACTCACGAAACACTTTGCATTCCTTTAATCCAGCCTCGCTGCCCCGCCGACTGAGATTTGCATTTGCATATTTCTTGTTGAGCAAACCGTTTGTCATTCTACTTTATATTTTTTTATTTTTTGTTGTCCACTCTTATTTTTTTTTGCCTGTAGCCCCTTTACGAAAATTACGTTGTGTGGAGGAAATCTGTTGTTATTGTTTTATTATTGCTGTCAGTGTTGTTTTTGTGGTGTCCTGCACTTTAATACACTTTTCTTATATCTACATTTTTATAGTTTTTTTTTTGGCAGCTCTTTCTTTCTCTTCCTCTATCTGTTTTCATTTAGAAAATTACATGGCTGCACTTTTGTGACAAGTTCTTATTTTATCCTTGAGCATTTCCTCTGACATTCAGTTGTGGTCCATCACAAATACCCCTCATTCCACCAGTAATGATAGGAATTTTCGGGGGCTCTCTTCATTATCTTTTCAAAGTGGGCCAATGACACAAGCCAAAACCCTTTCATCTTTCATAAAACTTGAAAACTTTCTGTCAAATTCACGTTCAAAGGATTTTGGTTGTGTTCTTAATTGTTTATTTCACTGTCAATTTCATTGACATTGGGTCAATAAATCGCTGCTGATTTTTAATTAAGGCATCGAATGCACTTCACATGGCAGAGAAGCTTTACAAGCACCGTCAGTTGGCTACACGACAACAACGGCAACAGCAATGCCGCATGGCTAGCAATGCAAGCACGGCACCAAGCGACTGTTTCCCCTGCAACAGGACGAGGACATCCACTTACACGCACACACACACACACACACACACAAGGAGCGCGACGAGATGTCGCTTATGCAAATTGGTTTTAAGTCAAGAGCGAAGGTCAGGTCGCTACTGTTGCTTCTACTTCTTCTGCTGCTGCTGTTGCTTGTTTCCCGTTGGCTGCACTGCGGTTGTTAAATGCATACCGAATGCCACGCCTGCTACCAAAAACTCATTAACAGTTCTCTCTCTCTCTCAGTGTGTGTGTGTTTTGCCTTTTAACTCTTGGGCCCTCACTTGGTCGATGTTGCTGACTTTTGTGTGTGTGTGCTTCATGCTGTTGCATACAACATGCCACATTGCCCACACAGTTCCCTTCCGGTCGCTGTCATCAGCACCTTCCTCTGCTCTCATTTAAGCTCAAGATGAAGAAACACACAAAAAACAGCAAAACAGTATAGAATGAAAGTGAAGAGCGCGAAGAGTGTTGAATGGCAAATCCTCTTAAGCGCCAAGTGCTGTTCGCTTCTCGCTTCTTGAGACTTTTCAATAATTTACGCAAAAAGAAAGCGAAAAGAAACAACATGAGAAAGCAAACCAAAGACGACCGAATCAAAGGCCGTTCAAGTGCTCATCATCATGGGCGCTGGTGCCAGGTGCCTGGCGGCTGGGCATATAAAAAGCTTATACAAATACTAGTAAATGTTGCAGATACACAACAGCAGTACGTACAATATAAAAACAAACAGCCCAGGTATTTATATAGAGTTCAGCTTCATAGTTAAAGTGGCAGAGAGAAAGAGACAGAAAGTACAAATGTAATATGTAAATCTCTGTGTGTGGTGTGGACCATCAGACGTTTAGCTTCATGGCAAGGGGGGCAGCGGGGCAATCGGGAATAAAAAAAGCAAATGGGCGACTTTAGCTCGTAATGCTTAATGACTTTTATATCTTAATCCGACTTCATGTTGTGGTTGCTGTTGTTGTTTTTGGTGTTGTCGTTGTCGCTGCTGCTGCTGTTGCTTTTGCTGTATTTGATGAAGTGCAGATGGCTAAGAAGCCCATCTAGCATCCAAGGACCATTTGCCAGCACCGTGACGGCCCAGCAATAAAAAGCCACCCAATCGACCCACAAGCAAACTCATTAGCCACCCACTAACCGTCAGATCATACCAGCCAAATATAAAGTTCCAATTGGGCTGACAGCAGGAATACCAAAGAAGAGTGCAAATCACCAGATACGACACAAGCTTGCAACAGAAACCAAACGTAATCCATATCAGGCAAAATATGGCAAGCCAATCGTTAATCACCTATAGATAAATCCTTAAATTGAAGTACTTTAAACTCGCCATAAACCAACTTACACTTTGATGCTCACGATACCACAACAAAAACAAACAGCTTAAACAGATGCGCGACAGCAGCAGCAAACGTTGAAAATTTCTTCGTTTTCTCAGGTGCCATTCCTCGGACTGACTCAATTGTTCGGCGAGCACCAAAAGCAGGCAGCCAACATCTACAGAATCATTCAACATCTGGTCACAATTCCATATGCCATACACCAGACGCTGCACCATGCGATGCAGCAACAGCAAGCAAACTCCATGTTTACTGCTGCGACCGCTTACAATGAGTACAGTGCCCGACACTATTATGAATATATCGATCAACTTGTAGATAATACCAATCCATTCAAAGTCATCTACGATTTGTGAAGCCTCCATTCGCAAATGCAGCGCAGACTGCAAAGCACTCTCCAGGTAGCTTAGCAATATAAACAATGGCATCACACGCTCCATCCAGATTGGCATCTTCCAGTGTCCACAACTGGAAATGTTTGAACTGTACACATGCAGGCTCTTCATGTTGGGAAATGTGTAAACTTTAAGTGTGTGGAATTTTCTATACTGATTCTTGAAGCAAATGAAATTTCAAATCCTACTTGATTCCCATTTGATACCTTTCATGCCAAAAGTGCAGCTACGGACCATAATTAGCATCATATCGTTTTCCCCCAACAATTTATAAAGACCGGATGCAAGAAACCAGATACCACAACTTCATGAAACATAACTAATTAACTCTACATTCCATCCACAAGCACACACTCTCATTCACACACACGAACACAGTCCTTCCCTCACTCGTCATTGCTTCGACTTAATGCTGCAGGCCTGGTTAGTGATGAGGTGGGAAAGCGGAAATGCGGACAAGCGAATAAGCGAATAAGTTAATGTGTTGCTGTGTTGCCCCAAGGCACTTGCAGCACTTCGACATAATTAGCCAACTAACTACTGAGTGACGGCTCCTTTGTCACCGCAGTCAATATTACTAATACGCACTGTCGGCTACTAAATAGCCGCAAGCCAACAATTATGAATATTTGATGATAATCTGACAGCTCCTTGCGGCACCTGACTTTACCTCAAAAGATAATGACAAAGCGTTTATGGTTTAGTGCCCCGAAAGCGTAATTTGACTAAGACACCATCTAAAGTTTATCGATATGATAAATTCGGGTTTCCCCAGATAAGTTATGCATTTTTTCTATAGTCTGTATGTAAATTACAAGCAAAGAGAAAAGAGTTGAAACTACTTGGCTTTACTAAAACTAAAAAGATTTCCTAGTTCACTTTGGTCATAGTTTTGATCACCGAGACACCATGGTCTGGTCAAAGAAATAAATCTGTTTACCTGTTGCCATGAGCATGAATATAAAGCACCATAAGTTTGCACAATATTTACAGAGCTTAAAGAAAATCGTGTGCTGAGTGTTCAGTCAGTTCTCACAATTTATTGTGAACTGTTTAAATTTGGTTTGATAGACAGTTACGGCGTTCCGGCGGTGCTGTTGTTGACTGTTGACTGGAAAGTTGAGTTGAGCAAACGACACGGTATCCATTTTAATGCCAATGACTTTCAGCATCTGTGAAGCATTTTGCAATTTATCTGCTTACACAGCAAAAATTAATGCTACAAGTAGTAGTGATGTGCGGTGGCTCTGGTGGAAAGGTTGGTGTTGGCGTTGGCATTGGCGTTGGCGTTGGCATTGGCGTTAGCATCCAGAGTGAGATGGATGGATAACGATAAAGAGAGAGGGCTAAGCTGATGGGGTTTTACTTGACATTACCTTTTTTTTTCGGTCTTCGTTTCTTGTGGCCTTTGTTTAACGAGCAAAGTTCTTGGACAGATAGACAGCGAGAGAGAGGGCGAGAAAGAGAGAAAAGCAAAGAAAAACAAGTAAGAAGACTCTAGTCGAGTAAGCTCGACTAGAAGATACCCTTAACCCTTGACCATACAGACGGACAGATGGTCGGGCTAACAGACTCACATATGGCTGTGAAACTCTGTACCAATACTTGATGGTTTCATATCTCCGGTGTTTCTCAACCGATTTTAATGAAATTTTTACAGAAGCTCATTATTTTGCTTATAGTTTCAATCCTCAGTTTCAGTTTTTTGAAATTCAAGATTTTTTTGTTATCGATTACATCTGTATATCGTAAACCTGAAAAGTTATCGAAAATTTGAAACAAACTTGTCATGCCTAGGGATTAGGAGAGCTCATATCCAATATTTGGAGTCTCTAGCTTTTGTAGTTTCTGAGATCGACGCGTTCATACATACAGACGGACGGACGGACAGACGGACGGACGGACAGACGGACAGACGGACGGACAGACAGACGAACATGGCTAAATCGACTCGGCTGTTGATGCTGATCAAGAATATATATACTTTATAGGGTCGGAGAAGCTTCCTTCTCCCTGTTACATACTTTTGCACAAAACCATTATACCCTTTTTTACCCATTTCATGGGTTAAGGGTATAAAAATTAACAAAAATTACACGAATTCAAGTCAATACATGGGACCATAAACAAAGCCATAGCCTCGACCCAATGGTATGGAAACTAATCGAGAGAATGGGGCAATGGTTGGCAAAACCCAAAGGAAGCAAATCTCGATTATGAGTCAATGGTGCACACAATAAGAGGCAGGAGTCAAGGACCAAACAGCAATCGTACCAAAAGCAAACAACAAACACAAAGCACAAAACACACACTCGAGCCCATATTGTTCATTATATTCCTTGGATCCTTCGATTCCAATATATGCTAAGCAACACAACACAACAAAACACAATACAAAAACAACAAAGAGAGTAAGCAAAAAGAAAAATATTACTCGATACGGGTACCCGTAATTATGTGACTAAGGCTGAAGAAGCAGGGATGAATTGATGCCTCGGTAGCATTGGCCTAGTCACCCACACAATCACACTGAGGTTGCTCCATAAATTATGGCCAAGAGCATTTGAAGTGGCCTTCAGAGTAAATGAGCTACAAGCAATTGTAGTAGCGGTAGTACTGGTAGTAGTAGTAGTAGTTGCCGGCACACAAAACTTTATTAATTGCACAAATTATTTGCACAGTTCTCGGGCTTTTGATGATCCCCGTTGTTGATGTTGTTGTTGTTGTTGTACTTTCAATTACTATAATAAATATTAAAGAAGCTGGCTGAACAATTCGCAACAGCAATTTAAGATGAAACTCTTTGTTGCCCACCCAAAACATTTTCAACCTAATCAAATCAGCGACGCTTGCTAAAAAAAAAAAAGATAGATTGGAGTGGAGTGGAGGAGGGAGAGGGCGTCGTCGACACAGTTCGTTGATTTTGTTACAAATAATTTGAATCTATGTCAACATTTGGTCCGCTGCACAGTAATAATTCATTTTTGTTTTGTCGCCGCAATTCGTGACAGCTAATCACCAGAGGCAGACAGAAAATAGCCAAACAACCAAACAGCCAAACAGCCAAACGGCCAAATACAACAGCAACAACAGCAAACGGCCATTTTGAAAGATGGCGTCACGGCTGCCTGATTTCCGGCTGTGCTTCAAACTGTGAATGGCAAATGAATTTTGCGTTTGATTCGGGTCACAATCGAGTCAAAAAAAAATGATACATATATATAATAAAAAAAAATATACAAATACTTTACAGAAAAGCTAAATGAAATTGATGAAAATACTCTTACAAAGTGTTACAAATTGCAATTCAATCTTTATAATAAAATATACAATTTTATCAAAAGCCGTTTAAATATGATTGTAATATTCTCGGTAAGAGTATAAAACAAACGAACGATAATAATTTCATTGTTATTTTGCAACAAATTTTGAAAGAAATTGCTTAAATTTGTTATAATTGTGTGCACTCGCGCGACACTTTGGTCATTTTATACGTTTACAAAGCGATTAAATCGCTTTAATTTTATTAGTTTTTTTTTTATATTTTAACGCGTTATTTTTACATTTCCGTTTGGCTGTTTTTTTATGGCCATCATCTCTTTTGCATATTTTGTTTTTGATTTTTTTTTTTCTATAGTGTTGTTAAGTGCTGACAAATGTCCGACATCTGACATTATCAACATTGTTATTGTTATGGGCTATTATGAATTAATTTAATGCTGACACTTATGCGATTATCCTTGGCATTGATTTGCGGACGGACAATGCGAACAATACGAACAACTTTGTTGCTATCTACAACGTTTATAGTTTCAATATTTTGATATTTTGGAAATTTAATTCAACAGCTGCTATCGTTCAAAATAGCTGCTCTCGGACAAAATACCTGGAATACAGAGAGCTCAAATGCGATATATATTTATATGAAAAAAAAACAGAAAGAAAACCATATATTGATATTGATACCCTGCTTTAGTGTAATATAGGTTAGCATATGCGGAATCTCTCTATTTTGATATTTTTTATAGCCATAGAGTAGAGATAGGTAACGAAGAAAATACCTTAGTTTATTGACTAAAAGGAAAAATGTGCTTATGATGATGATGGTAGTGGTAAATGTGCCAGCATTGCCTGCTGGGCAACATTTTCTCACATGTCACAAGTCGGTCTGGCTTCCTCTATTTGGATTGTTGGTGTTTCTGCTGCTTTTGTTGCTTTTGTTATGTTAGCCAAAGACATTTTTGTTATCTTAAAGTCCTCGAGGCCAGTCCAAGCCAAACAATGCACGCGAAGACAAAACAAAACAAAAAAAAAAAAGAGGAAGAGAAAGAATGTAGAAACGAGCATATAAAAACAGAAGCGCCGTCACAAAATGGTGAAGAAGACAAGAGAGATTTGTCATACTTAGGCTAGGCATGTGTAGTAGTCAGCCGTATTCATGTGTATTCGTATTCATCGTGTTTTGCATGCATAGTTAAGAGGCCCGACAAACTAACAGACAATGGACAGTCATTTGCCTTAGTTGCTGGCGTGAATATTTTGACAGGATGCTTACTTATTGCACTCGGTGTACTGCGACACCCGCTACCCTCTACTCTCTCCTTCTCACTCTGTCTGTTTGTCCTCTGTGCTATTTGGAATGCATTTAGCAAGCAAAAGTTGTGCGCCTGTCAGCCTGTCGTCTGCCATGCAATGGCATTTGCATTGTGTGTGGCCTGTGAATAACTGTTAGTTCTACTCTCTGCCAGCGAATTCTTGTCGCTGATGCGCGCGATTCTGCTTCTGGTGGTTCTGGTGCTGTTGGTGCTGTTGGTGCTGCTCCAGTTTCCCAGAGAGACCCCAATGTGTCAGCAGCCATGCAATCAGTCAGCCAGCCGGTATTCCAATATTTAGCAGTTTTCCAGCTAACATAGCTTTTGCTTTACCATCAGAGTCATCGTCGTCGTCGTCGTCGTCGTTGTAGCAAACAAATCAATTAGCTGACTAAATGGCTTATCGAGCATTAGGCATAAGACGAGTGAGCCGCAGCTTAGATGCCTTAAAGCCGACACCACCTCATGTGGATTTTGGTAATGAATTTAAAAATACACATTACATTATTACGCATGCAACGCGTTGACAAATGAGGCGGAGGCACGGCACACACCACAAGCATTGTGTACATTTAATAATGCGTAAACAGACAGACATACAGACAGACAGAGCAATAAAAATAATTACAAAAAATATTGTACAAACATATATGTATGTACCACAATTGTATAAACGAATCACTTTTAATTATAAAGCTCCGGCAAGGAACTCGCAACTCGGCAGCTGTCCTGTGACTTGACAGTATGCGAAAAGGCGAAAAAAAACAGAGCACAGACACACAAGATAAAGGCATACAAATGATTTATTTATACGCTGCGTATACGCAATATTGTCAGACATGCTGCCAGTTTACATTCGCCAGTTTACATACCCTTGCTGGCAAGTATTTTAATTTGAGCAGCCAATGAAAGGTTTCAGCAACGATCGAGTCAGCGATAAGTCGTACGGTAGGTCTTCTCCTCTGTATCTTTAGCCATTTAGTAAAATGTTTGGCTTTAGTTATTTAAGCACATTTGATTTTTGTCACAAACTGTTTCCTTTCTCTTGTTTATTTGAACAGTTGATGTTAAATTTCAAAATCTCGTCTGCCAACCCCTCCATGTATGTGTGTGTGCTTCTAGCTTACCTTCTATATGAGCGACGTGTCGTTTCATGGTACCCAACTCGACTTTGGTTGTCTGTCAGTCATTAGTACATTTAATAGAGCTGACATGCTGGAGCCATGGAAACACAACATGTGTCTTTTTTGAATGGCACCTTTTATGTTCAACATACTGAGTGAAAGAACAGTGAAACACACACACACACACACTCTCTCACACATACACACACACACAGACTGAAATAAGTCAACTGGGGCGCATGAAGTACGCGTTGTGAAGTGCATTTCGTTGTAAGGCAGCTGAATTAATTGTTTGCAAATGATATGGCAGCCAGAAAGTCTGTCGAAAGGTACAATGTGACGTGGAAGGGACAGTTTTCAGCTGTTTTGATCTAAGGCTCTCTAAGCCCTAGCCCTAGCCCTAGCCCGTTTAATGGTATGCCGCAAATTAAATTGTGTGCCACGCACAACCGCACACACACACACACATAGACACACACCTGTATTTGTGTGTGTGTGTGTGGTTGTGTGCGTGTGCTCATTTTGTCGAATGTAAAATCCCTGTACAAATTTTGTCAATTCGACTGTGCGAAATCTGCGCAGATGTCAAAAGGGATAATGAGCTTCAGAGTTAGGGCTATAGCTGTAGCTGTAGCTGAGGCTGGCAGTCTTTACAGGGACTCGAAGCGATTGGGGGGTAGTGCGGCATTTTTGGGACATTTGTCAGCGTCGAAAATCAGCTTAGGGTGTGCATAACATTTAAATATACTTATTTACTTAAATATATTTTTTATTCTTTTCTGTGTTCTTTTTTTTGGTGAGGGGTCTGCATGACTAGCGGGCAAAATAGAATTAAATTGACAATTGGTGGGTGAATTGATTTTTTTTTTGTGCCTTTTTTTTTTCTCATTTGCTCTTTCTTCTTTATTTTGTGTTTCGTTTAAAGCGTCAAAGAGATGATGAAAAATGCGGCACAGCCTATATATGAGCGTCTGAGCAGGATAATTTGACATTTTGTAACAAATTCTTTGAGTTTATTATGATTACATTATAAATTTAAATGTATTTATTTGCGACAAGAAGCTATAGGTTAATGATATGCTTAAAGTAATTTTAAATCATATTCAAGCGGAGCGAAATAATTTTCCTCGGATTAAATTTTATCTTAAAATTAAATTGTGTTAGCGCCGAAATGAGAATAAATGCCAAGCCCTTTCGATGTTTTGGATATACAAATAATGAAAACCCATCAACAATTTATATTAAAAAGAGCTCAACAACAACTTCTTCATGATACTCTACTCTTCTTTTTTACATTATTCAGGAAACAGGCATATTTATCAATAAAATACGATTTGAATTATTTCGATGTAAGGCAATTCAACGAACTGTTGTCATATTTTTTGGATGACCTGTTAACCGTTAGCTGCAGGCGACAAACATAACCAAACATAAGCAAACCAGAAAACAAACAAAGCGAAACAAAACAATTAAAAGGCAAATTTTTCGATTGTTGTGAGCACCATGAATATTCATGAAGTGCTGCGCGACGAATTTAATAATTGAATAGCTTGAATATAAATGTGCCCACAAATGGCACAAAAAGTTCAGGCAGTCAGTCGGGCGGGGCGGTGCGGGGCGCGGTCGTCCTACGGAAAACGGTATGTTTTGGCAAATATGTCTAGCGACGACGACGACAACTACGACACAAAGCCACTCACACACACACACACATAGCGACCAAAAGGATGGGGGGGGGGTGGGGTATGTCTAAATTAACAAATGAATTATTTAGTGTGAACACTTTCGTGGGCAATGCTTGGATTTACAACAATGCGAATTAGGTGCGAGTGTCCAGGGCCAGACCCAGACCCAGACCAGGGGGATTACCCTAAATGCGAAACTGTGTAATTTGGTTTAAAGCGTACCGTGTGACCGAATCCCAAAATGCCACGATGGCTTTAATGACAGTCCCCGACTGTCCGCTACGTCTCTGGCTCTCTCGTGACTGATTAACATTTCAGTGGCTTTCAATTGTTGCAGATTTCCACTTCATTTGGCTTTTACAGCGTACCACAACGACATTTTGTGTGACCTGACCAAGTCAACAAGATTTGGGGCCAAGCTGTTAAGGTCACATTCCAAACACCTGTGCTGTATGCCACAACAACAAAATCACACACACATATGTGTCGGTTAAATTTTCGTTTTTTGGTTGCATTCTCAGACTCAGCCACAAGGATTTCGTCCGTCTGTTTCGCTGTCTCTCTGTCTGTCAGTCAGTCTGTGTCTAGTTTGGATTTTCTCAATTTTACGACTGTTTTTGTCCCATACGCCTCTGCAAGCTGCGCACTGCGCTATTTTGACATATACAGCCAAAAAAAAAAAAGAAAACACAACTAGAAAGCAAAAGCTGTTTTATCTTATCTTGGGGCGACGATAACATACTCTGGCTGAAAAAACTTGAAACTGTTTACATATATACAATATTATTGATTGCAATTCAGCAATGAAAACTTTAAGATATCCATCCTAATCATTTATAAGAAAATAATGGCGAAATCTTATCTTTGTCATACACACACTAACGTCTCGTTTACCTTTTGCTGTAGAGTAGAATCCAAACCAAACTTTCATATAAGAAACAAACCCAACTCAACTGGCAGTTGTTTCTGGTTTGCCCCAGATTGATGTCTGCTTTGCCAACGGCTGTTGCCATTGTTGCCGCATACGTAAAATGTTAGCACATTCAACAACACAAAAAAAGAGTCGCACAATTTAAGTTTTATTTCGCTTTACTTTTTTTTCGTCATCACGTTGTATTTAAGTACCCTTTAAATAAATATTCGCCCAGTCCATCCGACACTCCAGCTAAAAAGAATATCATGAATAAAGTAGGCACACTGCCTCCCATCAACTGTAAAATAGATAAATTAATCAATTTACAACAAAAATTAATACACAATTATCTGTGATCGCTCACAAACTGATATGGCCGGACATTGCCCCAACCGGATACGATGGTGTTGCCCGAAGTGCTCACGGGTAGCAAGAATTGATTGTGAAGTGCAGCTGCATATGGTAGAGCAAGGGCGCCAGCTCCATGTCCCAGTTGGTTCCCCTATTGATCAAATAAAGAAAGTCAGTTTATCACCTCACCTCTCTCTTTTGGCCATCTGACCAACTCTCACTCACCGCACTTATCATGGCGTCTAGAGTTTTGACAGCACTCGTAGCTGGGACCAAGTTCGTGATAAATGTGCCCAAAAGACAGCTAATCACCACGCAGTTGGCCCTGCTGTATTCCTTACGAACCATTCCATCGCAAAACAGCTGCAGCAGCTTGGAATCCTTATAGCCAATGAGAAAGCCATTGCCGGCGCACTTCATGAACACATGTGCCCAGGGCGTATTGATGTTAACGAGCTTCCAGGTGACTAGTGACGGCGAAGAGCCCTCTTTCTCCGGCAGGCGACAGCAGTAATAGCGATAGAAAAAATAGTTGGCCGGCACAACAAAGTAGAGTAGGGCCACGCCAATAATGGCCACAGAAGTACCACAAGTAGTTTTCTTGATCACATCATCCCAGCCGGGCCAGATAAGTGGCTTGCGTGTTAAACATAGTATCATTGTGATGATGATCATAATGAGGGCGAGTGCGGAATGAGCAGTCCATGAGCCCATTGCTTCCTTCTTATCTGCCATGGCCTGTTTCGTGCCATCCTTAGCTGCGGTTGCTTTCCCAATTTCTTCCTTAATGCTGCCACCAAACAGTCCTAGAAATAGGATGTTTATCCACAAGCCCGTCACCAACAGTCCCAAAAGCCACGGACCTATGAACATAATGAAAAAATTTTCGGGCTTCACTTCTGTAAACCTAAACGCAAACGGACTTAACATTAACTTTACATTTACGGTAACATCCAAGCTTACGTCTTGAACGTCTCATAGATTTCTCCATTGGCACTGTGAAATGGCGAAACCATGGCACCCAGTACGCCGCCATACGCAACTGATAGAAAAATGCCAACAACGGGACGTGACGGATACGGCGCACTACAAATGACAACGAATGCAATGAAAATGTCAGAGTCGTGTCGAATCGTGTGAACTTACGCTCCACGCTCGTAAGGCTCCTCATCGGTGAATGGAACAATTACGTCGGCAGTGGCATACTCTCTTATCACCGCTTGTGCCACCTTCATCCAAAACGCCACCATAAACGTATCAGAGAAGAAAATCGAAGTCAGACTGGTCAGAAGCATCAGCACTAATTGAAGACTGCAATTGTAATTACAAGGCGATCGCGAACACATTACATCAAAATCACAAATAACTCTTATTTAGTTCATACATACACTCGAAGATTCGTGCCACAAATGCCTATGATCAACATTGCAAAGCGTTCGCTGAGCTTTGAACTGTCCATCATAATGCCCATGAAGACTGAGCCAATGGTTGCAAACACACTATTCGAATAATAAGCTTTGCATACCGGTTTTGAGGCCTGCAAGCACAGTTAAAAAAAGTCAAAAACCCACTGTGGGAACGATTGATAAACTTACCGTTATACCAAAAAGTGGTAAAAATACGATGAAAAGAAATGCTGTCGCTGCTTGAGACATGACATTGAGTATATAGTACAAGTACACCACAACTGTCACATACAACATACGATATGCCTATTTGTTAAATATAGTTTAGGATTCATGTATCTTTTGTTTAATCAACGAACTTACCAGCACTTCGCGTCCGAGTAAAAGGGGAGCAAATATCAGGGGTATAAGTACAAGTAAAACACCCTTGTAATGATATTTACAAAACAATTTGCGATCATCTTGTTCGGGAAATGGCTCCTGACCAGGCTTGTATTCTTTATCTCTATTTCACAACAATAAAATAAAAAATGAATGACAGTCTGTGTAAAATGTTTATTACTTACTCCATTATTTTTATATTAAGGTTTTTAGTCAAAGCTTTAAAGTATTTTTGTAAACGGTTGAAAATATAACATTGATATATTTTCGTATGTTGACCAGTAAATTTTCATATGAATGTGTGAAAATTAACATCTATAACTTATTTTATTGCCTCAAAGAGTTGTAGAGTAAAACAGAACCTGCTCAGTTATTGAGAAGCCAGTTTTATTAAAACTGTTTTAGCTTTGAAAAATCTCTATGTTTATTTTTAAATTTCCTACTACCATGAACTGAATTTATCTTTAGGTTTAGCTCTTACAATATGCAAGTTTGAAGCGCTTAAAAAAATTATTTTCTCTTTATATGCACAGGATATTTGCATAAGCATAAGTGCGTGAATATTTGCCGTACATACAAGCTTAAAAGCGGCACGGTTTCAATTTTTGTGGTCTATGGAGTGGAAAAACGCAAAATATAAAGCTCACGTACGTTCTCTGTGTTCCATTTACCTTTTGTCTAGGAGAAATATGAAATGATTTTGCTTGCACAATATTTACTCTCGCACAAGAGATTTCCAAGAAATAAAAATATGCAATTTGCAAAACATTTTAATTGGTTTCATATGGAGTTTAAAGTACACTTTAAATTGCATACCAACTGGCTTTGGCAATCTGTTATTTTTGATTGCTAAATTTGTTTGGTATAACCAGAGTGCTTTATCATTGTCTGTCTAATAAAAATGTTTATTATCATTTAGTAGAAACGAAAAAAATTCTGATGAATAAGAATTTATTTATAAATTTAATTTTTATTTATAAACAATTTGGTAATTCATGGTGAGATAAGCATAATTATCGAAAGTTGGTACTTAAATTAATCGAATTAAATCGGATGATCGATTGCTTTAAATGTTGTTGACACTTCCCAAAGCACTTTGGTAACACGAATCGGCGCTTAAGTGCAAAGGCGATTGCCGATTGGCGATTGGCAATGTTCTGGGCTCTGAGTTCTGAGCTACTATCTTTCGCATGCTTATTGGCAAAGTTTTTCTAATAGCTGGCAACTTTAGTGGGTCAAGTTTTAAGCAGCAGCATCGGGAGCAGCAGCAGTCGAGCCAACGACTGCACTTTGGCTAATAAAACTTTTGTGAGATGGATGCCTGCAATCGAGCAGAAGGGGCAGGAATGGGTGCAACTTTGTAAGGCCACGTGGCGCGTAACAATGCGCAGTCGTTGGCAATTTTGCGTAACTGTTCACCGTTCTGCTTCGTTAGGATCGGTAAGATACGGCACGGCACGGCACGGCATGGGAGGACCGGGCACAGGCACACACAGACAGACACAGACAGACAGAGGCGAGCCAAAAAGTGTGGAATTCATGGTGCAGGGCTGAAGCTGAATGGTGAAGCGAGGGATTTGCTAGCTGCATAAACTTTGCCCGCCAGCCAAAAAACGGATGTCAATGCAGATAATGTTGCATCAAATATTTTGTGTTGCACGTGTGTCATTCCTTCTCTCTCTCTCTCTCTTTCTCGCTGTGCCCATCTCTCTATCTCTTTCTGTCTAAACTGTCAGCACACCTGCACATGCACCTGCACTTGCTGCTTTTCGTCGCTACTTTGTTCTGGGGCAATCGGCAGTGAAATGCGACCAACAATTCTATCCCTCTCTCTCTCTCTATGTGTGTGTTTCAAAAGTTTTTTGGCTCAACTTACCCTTAAACCAGTTAGTTGGCCGCATTTGTTTTGTTTTTGGTTTCATTGGGTTTTTTTTTTGGTTTTGCGGGTTTTTGGGTTTGTGCTTTTTGCTATTTTGTTTTCAACAACGAGCATTTGGTATGCGGCTGCGTTAGATTTAATTTCGAATACTGCGATGGTTTTCCACTCGAACTATTTTGCCATACTACAACTGCACTTGCATCTTGGTTGTCAATGCAACTAGGGGGACTTTCGAATTAATTGGCTTGAAGGTGATTGTGAAACAAAAAAAGGGAAGCGCAATTGTTAGTTGACAAACCACGTGTCAAAGATTCTATGACGGGCTGTCAGCTGCTTAGACGATGAATTGTTAGCTTTATGATTAAACAATAAATAAACGATGTGTAGAACCGTTGAACAGAACCGACTACGTAATACTCTCATTAGTCAATAATTGTCAGTAATCCATCTTTAACAAAAAAAAGATATGGAATTTTATTCTGTGATATAATTGGTTTCTTGTCGCTGTGCTCGCATTTCAATTAGAAACCGCTATGGGGACGGGCTTGCTTCTTCTTCTGGGGTATGCATAAAGCAGCCTTGTGTCGAACATTGGTTGTGCTTGTTGTTGTGGCAAGTGATTGACGGCGATGGCTCAAGTGTTGATGGCTCAAATGAAGGAGCATGAAAGCAACATGAAAGGAAACCATGATGGAAAAACAACTACCACCACCACCACAGCACAACATAACACAACACAACACAACACTAACACAGCAACAACACCACAGCCTACTGTTGACAACAGTAATAACAACAACAGCGACAACAATGGCCTACAATATAGCGCCCACAAACAAAATGAAGAGGAGCACGTAAAATGGCGTCGGATGTTGATTGACTTTTGTTGAACAATTTCTCGCATACGGATGTTTGATAAACAGCAAATGGCGTTGTGTCCTCCCCACTACACCCCTCCACTGAATTGTGCTTTATTCTGTTTTGATTTTGTTGTTTTGCAGTCGCTTTTGCTGTTGCTGTTGCCCTTTGCCAGAACACACGAAATTTGCATGAACGTTGCGTATACGCAACGACGTTGTCAAAGACATCAAAACATCAGCATGAGAATGCTGAGACTCTGTATGTGCGTGTTTGCATGCGTGTATGTGTGTGTTTTGTGTGTGTGTTAAGTGGCACGTTGTCCATTTCTGATTAGGGTTAACTGGCAGCATCAAACTCCCACACTTTTGATCTCTTTCTCTCCTCTTGGGCATGGCGCCTAATTATGTATAATAAGCCGTAGACTGATGTTCTAAACGCAAGTTGCCACTTGCCATTTGAGTTTGATGACAGTTTGTGTGTGTGTGTGTGTGTGTGGGTGTGGGTGTGGGTGTCAGACGAGTCAGACAGTCGCAAAGTTTGAAAGTCAAACTGGCAGACAGTTTGTTATGTCAAGTGCGAGAAAAGTCACAAACTCACAGCTGTTTGCTTCTTGTGAAAACAAAAACTTGAAATCATTTTTAGTGTTCCATTTAATTAGTACATTTGTGAGAATCCGTTGCTCAATATTTCAAACATTTGTATTCTAAGCACGTTTGCGGCAGCGTCGTCCAAACAACTCCCAGCCCCACAAGCAGCGTCGTTGTGTATCCATCAGCAGCTCACCTGTCATCAATTGCTCATCCTCGTCGACTTGAATGTTCTCGCAGATGTTCTCCTCGAACTGTTGCTGCTGCTGCAGGCGCTGCAATGCCTGGCACAATGCCATCTTGTCTGGCTGACGGTCTAGCTCCAGATTCATCTCTTGCAGCCCGTTGCTCGACTCGGCCCAAACCCCAATGGGCAATATTATGAGCAGCAGCCAACTTGCCACTGTGCTCCGCATAACGCAACTGCGTAGCAACAACTAGACTCAAACAAAAAGAGTGCCAGTGCCAGTTGACCAATTGCAATTGCAGCTGTTGCAATAATTGCTGCTACAGCTGTTTGTATGCAAAAATGAATTTTTATCATTTGTTGGGATTTAGTTTTTGTTCAACTTGGAAAAGCAACAAGACTTTCAACAACAACAAACAAACAAAACAATATACTAATGTTTAAATTTGTACAATTAAGTTTGGCACTATCTATTGTTATGATATTTCACGATATGCACACATATGTTCAATTGAAAGCAACGCGTGTCTTGTTATCAGTTGAAAGCTGAAAGCTGAGCGTTTTTGAGTGTCGATATGTTGGGGAGGGCAATCGGCAGATAAGATTAATTAAAAATGGTTTTTGGCAAGCGCAACATATAATCGAATTAAGTAAAATTAAAAAATTGTTTCCGCCAGTGTCAGTGTTTAGATATTTGGTGATTTTTTTTTTTATGGTGTGAATAGTGTGTAATTAATCTATTCGTCATGGCAACCTTAGCACCCCGAAATGGAGTATAAAAGACAGCGCTGTGTTTTGTAGGTTCATTCAGTGTCTACTAAACCATTAACCGGTCTATAGCAACAACATGTCTGGTAAGTAGTACTTAGTTGAAACGGATGAGGATCTGGGCTAAGCGAGCCATGTGCTTGATTCGCAGGAATATATCTATTGGCGACTATCCTATGCCTGGCTGTGGGCGAATCATTGGCCGCCAATCAAGTAATGGAGGGTAACTACAATGTTACTTCCGCTTGTACCACAGTGAAGACTGGCACTCAATTGGGCAGCATTGAGTCCTGTGACTATTACTATGTCTGCACCTCGAATGGACCAGTGAAGACAACTTGTTCAAGTGGCTACGCCTACAACTATAAAACACAAACGTGCAGTCCCGCGTCTAATGTCAACTGCTACTATGGCAAGAGCAATCCATGCCAAGGCAAAGTCGGCGACTGTTGGGTGCCAGTTGTGGGTACCTGCAATCAATGGGTCTACTGCAGCGGTTCTGCTGCCAAGGGCCAGGGATCTTGCGGCAACCTGATTTTCAACGCCACCAGCCAACAGTGCGCCTACGGCAACTGCGATGATGGACCTGCCGTCGATGGTCCCAATCTAGTAAGCATGTGTGAAGTGATGCCATCCAACATGTACTTCGGTTCCGTAGATAACTGCCAGACATATAACTACTGTTACCCAGACGGCAGACTCGCCACCGCAGAGTGTAAAACGAGTGTAAGTTTGCTATTTGCACGCCGCTTGCTCTTCATCATCAAGTAAACACTGAACTAATATTCGACTCATTTACAGGCATTTGTTGTACAGAGTGGTGCCTGCGGCTACGATGTCAATAACAATTGTGATCGTGTTGTTACAGCTCCAGTGGGCGCTACTTGCACAACTCTTGGTGAAACAAAGGAGAATAATTTAGTCTGTGGCAGTTATTTGTTCTGTAACGGCAATACTTTCGTTGAAAAGAACTGTCCCTCTGGTCAGTACTATGATACCGTCCAGAAAGGGTGTTTTGCGCGCCAAAGGGCTGTCGCTGCTAAAGGCTGCAATCGTTGCCAGTATGCGACAACTCCTTTCGTCAATGCTGCACAGAGCGATTACTGCATGGGCTACTACTACTGCAACAATGGTCAACAAGACGGCAATTCAGTGTGCCCCTACGGATACTTTTTCAATGAAGAAGGTCAAGGTTGTGCCAATAATGCAGATGTCCCACAGTATGCTCTTACTCATGGTGCTTGTAATCAGGCTACAATTCAGCCAACAACAACAGCAGCACCAACGACAGTAGGATCAACAACAGAAGGTTCAACACCAACACCAACTCCAACACCAACACCAACACCAACTCCAGACGACGAAGGTACAGGATAAAGTGATCAAGTTCATTTTTGCCCATAACCGACATTGATTTCAACGCCACTTCTGATGAATATCAGATTAAACTTAAACCTTAACTGAGTGAAAATTTCAAATTTAATTATTTAATAAAGCAAGCAAATATAAAATTTTAAATGCAAGCATTTTAATTACTCAATAAGTTGGTGCAAAGATTATGGTGAATATCATTATTCATTCCACTTGCGTTTGTCCATAATCTTTGAAATATCTTAAAAAAAAAAAAACTGCCTAAAATTTATTCTGACTAATCAATCCCTGTTATAAATTTCACAGATTGTGTTCATATATGTGTATGATATAGGGATCGAGGTATCTCCTAGTCCAGCTTACTCGACTAAAGCCCTCATACTTGTAATCGATCATATTCTGTCATTTTGTATATAGTTATTATGGCATTGATATTATTAATATCTTTTGCTTTTTTAAAAAACTAAAGAACTATTTTTCATTATTTGACATGTATATATAGATATATGTTTTAGTTTTTTAATAGTAATTTATACCTTTTGTTATGGCAAATGATTTTTTTAGGCTCTTTTTATTGTGAATATTTTTTAGTATACGATATTTTACACAAAATTGATTTTGCGTTTTTCACACCTTTACACTGCAATCGGCAATCAGATTGCTTGTTAGCTATTTTTTCTTGGTTTGACATTTTCATTATCGGCCTCGTTTTTTCTTCTCTTCATCAGCATGAAATTGCATTTGGGTCTGCTCGCAATTCCATTGCTGATGTATCCAATCGAGCGTAAATTGCACATTACTTTTCGACCTGTCCATGCAGTTGGCCAATTGCGTTCGCCATTTTATTTTTTTTCACGTTTCCTCGCAACTATGACAGGCTATATGCATAAATAAATGTTGAAAAGCAGTTGAAAATGGAAAAAATAAAATTTAAAAAAAAATCTCACATAGAAGGGATTTTTTTTTAATTGAGCTAATATCTAAAACATTCTATAATTCATTATTGTTTTGGTTTTTTTGTTGTTTTTTTGTGTTATTTTTCATTAAATTCTCATCGCTTACATCTTTACTCTGAGCGCGTACAGCACAATTCCATTATATGCTGCTTTGTTCTTTGAACGGCATAAATGCAAAATCCCCAAATGTTAATTTATTTAAAAGTTGCCACCGTTTGGCAGCTTATGCATCCTGTGGGTTGCTGCTGGTTGGTGTCGGTTGTTGGTTGCTGGTTGCTGGCAGCTAGCCAGTTTGCAGTCAAATCTCAGCATGAAATTCATTTCGGATTAAGTTAAGGATTAAGTTAACTTTTTCAGAAGCCAACGCTGCTCGGCCATCTCAACCGAGCAAGGTCTTCACAATGTTCATAACAATTGCGAAGGTAAACGTTTTTACTCAGTCTTCTTGTCGTTATACCCTGTACCCGTTTGTAGATTTGTGTGTTCCGCTGTTTAGGGTATATTTCCAGTTGAGATTGTTTTAGTCCGTTTCCTTGCGTGTTTTGCGTAGTATTCCGTTTCAGGTGCTGTACGCAAAAGCTCGCTCTTAAGTATTTAACCAAATTTAAAAAGTTGTTAAGCTCCATAATGAAGCAATTTTGAGAGCATTTAGCCCAAAGGCATTGTATTGCATCCAGTTCGCCGATAAAGCTCAACTTTTATTGGCTTTCGTCAACAGCTAATAATGCTAAACATTAGCTAAGCTGAACTCATTTGATTTTCGGCACTTGCTTAGCGCTCTTTTCTTCTCTTTTTCTCTGTTTTTATTAATTAGCTGACGAGCTGACGAGAGTAGTAGATGGCATCGGCCATTAACTGTCGGCCTCAATTTGAGTTGAGCATCACTCCAAGCTCTAATGTAACCTGTTCTAATGATACCCACTGTAGTCAGCTGGCCGCGCTCTCCTGCTGCCTTGCCTCAATGATAATGAGCCCAACCATGTGCAGGAGCTTCAGCTCGTTATGCTGCCTAAATGCTCCTCATTTGATTTCAACAACTCCATTAGGCAATGACAAAAGGCAGCATAAAGGATATGTTATGTATACCCACCTGGTCAGGTGGGGCTACCGCTTGTGCCCCGTATCCCCCTTCAACTCTATCACTATTACACAGTTTAAGCCTTCTCTCAGCAGGTCATTGTGTGGTGTATTATTTATTTTCGTTTTTTTTTGGTTCTTGCTGTTGTTGCTTACACAGAAATTAAAAAGCCTCAACAGAAGAATTCAATTACATAATTTTGACCTTTTCCTTTTGTTTGCTTTTTTTGTTGTATACAAAATGTGTTTAAACTCTTAAAGGGACAAAAGCTGTTTTGGGAAACAAACAAAAAGACAAAGTAAAAATGAATCAGGGTATTTTAAAGACCGAGACGTCTAACTGTGATTTTCTATTCAATGCTAGCAAAGTTTTTCAGCGCAACCATGGCGTATGAGTAATGCCATTTGCGAGTTTCAAACAGAAGAGATGCATACGACTCTAACTATGGCAATTATGTTGTGGCAACTCATGCCATTGCCGCTTTACGTTTAGCTCTCGGCTAAATGAACTGAGTTCTAATGAGTTGTAAACTATCTAAAGGCACGCATAGAATATGTATATGTATATGTATATAGTATTGTATGCATATATGCCGAATGCTTTTTTGGGATGATCATAAATCTTCATTCGCGACTACGTGCGTGCGTCATCATCTACTACTATATGTTGTGTGTCTTGGGTGTTTGGTGTTCATCTTTGGTTTTGATGGTCTTTCATCTTTGAATGCTAGCTGGCTGGCTGGCTGGCTCACTGGCTGGCTGGCTGGCATACATTTGTTTCTGCTGTGTCGCCTTCGTTGCTGGCTTTGTGTCGCTTTATGCGTCATTTATCATCTGAATCTCTTTACTTGTCATATTTTCCTCTGCTGCTGCTGCTGCTGCTGCTTCTGATGCTGATGCTGATGCTGCACCCTGCATGATTTTTCACTTTTCAATGCGAACGCGTGACAAACTGACTGGCAGCAGCGAATGCATCAATGCCTGACTGACGACTTGACAAAAGCCAACCAGCCCATATAGTGCGACCACATCAGTCACATTAAAGCCGGAATACACACTCTATAGCTTCTGCTCTCTCTTTCTCCCTCTCTCTCTCTCTCTCTCTCTCTCTCTCTCTCTCTCTCTCTCTCTGTCTCTCTCTCTCTCTCTAGGCTAACAGTACCTCGAATAGGTGGAATAAAGTACTTTGCTATTTCGATACTTTAAGCACAATCGTTCGATGGAAGAACTGGCTAATGCAGGAAAACTTTCAATTTGTGTTAGAAATGATCGAATTGTAGTCACCCTTAAACCCATCGCCAGTGTATTTGATAAACGATAAGTAAATATAAATAAACACAATTGCTGCCAAGTCAATCAAACAATTGACAAAATATCAATTAAGATACATACATCCAAATATATATATATATAATTCGATTTTCGTTGACTTTATAATGAGCCACAATCACTTGCATATTTCATAAGGATAATTGCCTCTTTCTATAGCTCGACGTCTGTATACCAAATTGTGCGCTTTTTCGTATGGGCTTCCACACACACACGCACACACCCCCTTTGTTTCCATCCATTACCCAACGCAGCGTTTTGATTGAAAATAATTAAGCGTAAAACTTCTACAATGCACATTTAATGAGTTCTGTAACGTTTACTGTTGCTGTTGCTGTCGCCCCCTGGCGTCTGAATTGCGCATTATGTATAAAGTTCTATTTCTACAACTGCTGTTGTAAACTGTGTTATTAGCCAACAAATGCAAATTTACAAAACAAAACTTTAAAAGCCACAAATTAAACATGCTATAACTTTAATGATATATCAATAAGCAAATTAGCTGATCCATTTTCACTTCTATCTAATGTTTTTGTTGGTTTTAATCTGTGCATTGTAACTAATATGCCATTTAACACACTCTCGAACTCTTGAGCGAGCCCCTTTTCGCGTAATTGTGTGCAAATATATTGTTAAATGACGCTCAATTTAAAATGAATGTTGAATGTTGACTGTTTGAGTGCTGTAAACTGTTTGCTATTTGCCGTTGTTTATTGTTCTGGGTATTGTGTATTGTTGTTGGCGTTGACGTTGACGTTGGCGTTGGCGTTGGCGTTGACCATCATTTGATTATCGCAAATAAATCAAACACTACACCATTCTGTTTGTCTGCTTCAATTTTAATTGAAATGCCAAGCGATTTTAATAAGCTCATTTTAACACTTTCCCAAATTGTGGTCGCGTTGATGTGTGCTTGGGAACAATGTGTGCGTGTGTGCGTGTGTGCGTGTGTATATTGAGTAAATGATTCCGATATTGCACACATGTCAAATGTGTGTTTTATTTAAGTGAATATTAAATGAAAACAAATTGACCCTGCCACCTCTCCAGCTGGCAGCTATTTTTTGTGTTTTACATTTTACATAAACATATTTCATTTTTTTGGGGTGCGCTCAAAGAAATTTATTTGCCAACATGACATGATGACCCTCCACCCCTTCGACCATGCCCATAGCTTTATTTATGCATGCCAGCCAAGCAGGAACAACAAGAAGAACAACAACAAACAGCCACTATCAACACATCAAACGTGCCCGGGACCCCACTAACGGTACCCCCCCCCCCCCCCCTCCAAAAGAGAAAATAAAAACAACTATCAACTATTGAACTACAGTGTTTGATTACGTAAATACCCTGTATTGAAGAGTTGAAGAGTTCTCTGGCAAAGATTCCCTGAATGCAGTTTCTCATTCTGTTTTCTCATTCTCGAGTCTTCTTCACAGATTTAAATTCGTAGTTTAATTAAAATTTGCTATTTTATTATTAATGCCTCTGAAGCCGTTACCCTTTTAGACATAGTTTGTTGATATGCCCTTTATACACTCTTTTTTTTTTCTTCTGGCTCTTGAGCAGAAGAGCTTTCGCACATGTGTGTGCTTAAGTACAGTTGATGCTTATGTGTATGTGTGTGTGTGTGGAGTGTTTGCTGCTGACGTGTCTATCCTTTTTAGCAAACTTGCTCTTTTGCTGGTCAAACGTGTAAATTTATAATTAAACGCCAACACTTTTACCAATGCTTCAGCAGGACAACACCCGGACAGACACACATACACACACACACACACACACACACAGACACACGTATACACATACAGTTATCTGCCTGCTTGCTTGTTTTACATCTTTCACTCTCTCTCTCATTCATACTTACGGTTGAGCGGCTGTTTCGGTTTCGGTTAGGGTTTCGGGTTCGTTCAGTATTCGACCAGTTATGCGGAAATCTTCGTGTAAGCACTTAATTAGTGGTAGAAGTTAAGCAGTCCCTACAACAACAAAAACAACAAGAACGAAGAGACGAAAATGCAGAAAAGCACCAAGCACAAAGCAAAGCACAAAGCCTCGCAAAGTACAACAATAACAACTGTTTCGGATATGTGTGTGTATGCGTGCGAATCTATGTATGATTGTATGTGTAAGGGTCGAGGATTAATTTATTTCATTCGACGCAGATTAGATTAAATGGCACAAAGCAAAGGCTTTATCTCTCTCTTTCTCTCTCGCTCGGTCTCCATCTCTTTCCTTGTTTTCTGTTTATCAGTTCGATGCGTTCAACGTCCAGCTAAAGTTTTTTGGGGTCATTTTCAAGTTGTCTCGTTTTTCGGCCATGTTGTGGTTTTCTAAATTACGACTCACACAGCTCAGTGTGTGTGTGTAAGTATGTTCGGGTGTGTGTGTTCGGGTGTGTAACGTCATTATAGTGTCATATACTTGATGCTTGATGAGGCCAACATCACATGTGGCTTATAGGGTTTAGCAATTTGCATTGGTAATTGCTGGGCTATCATATTAATAAGTTTAAATCTAAATGCCACATGATATGCAAATTTCACATACCATACTTTCTGGCTAATGGCTCGTTATGGCAGTTAAGCAAGTTCTCACACACAGACAAACCCACACACACACACACACACCAGCTGTTTGTTGTTGAACTTAATCCTGTAAGCTAAACAATACGTGATTTGTATCTGCGCCATTTGCACGCATGCAACAACAACAACAACAACAACTACAGCAAGCTTCCTGATTAACAACACGCTTCGTTGAGCTCCAAAGAAAAAGCCGACGACAACAGCAGCAAGGAACGTTGAAAGCGAAACAAAAATTGAACAAAGCACCAACGGTTGCAAAAAAAAATCATTTCAAGATTTATTTATAAGCAAGTGACTTGGGCACTGCCACGCCCCACTTTTTTTGGTTGGTGGCCCGCTTGTGGCGTTTAATTAACTTTTGCTCGCAAATTGCGCACAACCAACTTTAAAGCGATAATAAAAACTTTTTATGAGCTGCCTTCTATTTTGTTTTTGTTGGGTTGTGCATTGCATTTTTGGTTTTTGTGTGGCTAAATTACAATATGAATTTTAGGTTTCCTCATCTAACTGTGGCAAGCAAAACATACAAATTTACTCAACTAATAGATATCCTGTCAAAACATATCACAATTCTATATATTCTTCTTTTTTCTCCTTCACTTTCTTGCAATCGCAATATGACTTTTCTAACAGGGTTGTTGGTTTTGGTAGGGTATGTCAATTGAAGTTTTGGTGGGGCTTTTCAACCCGCATACTACTGACAAAGAGCTGCCACGCCCATTAAACATATTTAAATTGCATAACTGTTTGGTTTTTTGCCAACGCTGTTAACGATAAAGCGATGGCGATGGCGATGACGATGACGCGATGACGACGTCTCTAAAGTTTCAGCCAGGTGGTGCCATGGACGCTGAGTCCTCCTCCAGTTGCATTTGTCCGTTACTGAGTAAGTCACTCTCTCTGTCTCTGTCGCACTCGAAACACTTTGTAACTCTTGACTCTTTCGTTGTGTCTGCTGTTAGCCCGCGGAGATTTTTCAATGGCTGCGTCAAGTTGGCTGCATAAATAAACAAGAACAGCAATAAAAGAAGCGAAAGCAACAGTAGCAACAGCAGCAACAATAACAACAACTGACTGGAGTAAAAGAAGCATAATAATAATAATAGCAGCAACGAGCAAAAGTAACGGTAGACAACGACAGCCATTTTGCTTTTTGCGTTGGCAAATGGAAATAAACTGCTGGCAACGGGGGCAACTTTTACCGCGCTGTGTTAATGGGTCAATTTATATTTGGCTAGCTGGCTCGACAGTTTACAAAATATGACAACAACAACAACGTTAGTTGTTGAACACAATATTACAAAAGCAAGAATTGAAGAGCTCAAACATGCGCTGAACAAAAATGTGAAAACTTCTCTCGCGCACGAAACTATTTTCCAATTTTAATTGCAAACCCTCACGGCATGTGACGATGACGATGACGATGACGACAACGATGATGATGATGATGATGATGGTCACACTGGCAACACTGGTAACGGTACGACGCTCTAATTAACTGTCAACATTATTTGAATGTCATTTTGGAATCTTGGAAAATAGTTTTGCGCACTCCTTCTCTCTGTATTTTCTATATATTCATGCGTTGATCATTCGCATGCTTAAAAGCTTTGCATACTTTTCAGCGCCGCCAGCTACTACTACTACCAAATAAAATGAGAACTTTTAGTTGGCCACAACAACAACAACAAAGTGACTTGTGGCATTCTTTGGACTCTATATACAACAAGTATTTTAGATAGCCATTTTATGTTTCTGTGAACTCAGTTTCAACTTTTATTGCTACAAGTGGAAATTACCTGCTTAATTTAATTTCTATTTTATATTTTTAATTCATTAATTTTGATAAATTAACTCTTGTGTTTATGGCCTAAATTAAATGATAATTGCAACTCAACTAAACAGCATTTAAATAAAATTGAAAACAAAAAAAATAGCGAAAGCCAAAGTGCAGCAAATGGAAACATTTATCAATTGGTTAAATTGCTCGCGTGTAAAATATTCGCCCACAATTAAGCGAAACACCGATGCGTATGCATATAATTTATGATTTCATTTAAACAACTCAACTGCGTGTAATTATGTGACCGCACACGAACCCACACACACCCACACACCCCAGCACACACGCAATGGTCAATCGTGACCAGCGCAAGCCAGAAATTAGACAGCGTTCAGCTTTTGTTGCTTTTGTTGTTTAACGCGCGCGTCCTGGCGACCACCCAAAGTGAAAAAGTGGTAGTGAATGAACAAAGAGAGAGGGATGAGGAGTGGTTAAGGTCGCCATCAACAGTCCGTATAAGTTGACCGCACAGCAGCGAGCACTCTACAGCGCTCCGGTCGAGCGAGACTTTGCGACCCCTTAAGGCCAACCCCACAACGCCACTCTGTGTGTGTGTGTGTGTGTGTGTGCGAATTAATGACTAGTCGTTGAGTTTATCTGAAGCGCTTAATTTGAAACGATTTCGTTTACGCTTACGCTCACACTTAAAGCCTTCAGCTCTCACAGCTTTAATTCTGATGTTTTTGAAGCGAACACAAGTGAAATGAAATTAAATTGGGCCTGGCCCCATTTTGGCCAGTACATTAACAATTTATCGATTTAAGCCTCAAACAATAACAAAATCCAATATCAAACATTCTTAATCCCTGCGTCGTGCTACGTCACAAACGCAGCGTAGCTCGTTCGCAAAGCTGCAATAATTACAAATTACATCGCGCTTATTATTAATGGACACAAAACGTACACAAAAGCGAAAATGTAATTAAAAACGCCGCAACGACAAAAATTATAACGAAACACACACAAAAAGAACTCGATATTGACATTCATTTTAAATGCACTATTAACAAGATATAGCTGGAGACAAGTAGTTCTCATAAGTTTAACTTACACTGTGCAGATAATCATTTAAATAAAGGAAAAGCAAACAAAAAGCATATTTTAGTCGATTCACATATTCCTTAGTACACGTTCTTTGATCTACGTGCGTCCGCTAAATTCTAAGAAAATAACGGTAGTTTAAGCCATCAACAAAAGTCAGCAGTCGACCAAAGAAACTCTCTGATAGTATCTGGCATGTCATGTACAGATCAAGTGTTCTTAAGGTGAGTGAAGTTTTGTTTCAAACTTTAAAACTCTGAAACTTCTGAAACGAGGCAATCAAACCATTTGGCAGCTGTGATGAGATCCGCATAAAGCTGAACATGGTTAGTTAGACTCTTCTAAGAACAAGTAACCAAAACAAAATTGAACATAGTTTGTTTTTTTTTTATAATTTCTTTAATCAAATAAATTTTTATTTGCAGTTCAGTTTTGCAGTTGTGAACTGTATTTGGTTTGCTTATATTCCCATATATGTATATATATGACATTTAGTTACATATTGTTCCATTTTTTGTATTTGTAAACCGAAAACCGAAAACGAAAAAACTATAAAAGTTTTTAATGTTTGTGCAGTTGCATTTTATGTTTACTTTAGCTTATATTACAATTAGATAGTTTGCTGTTATTGATAGTTTTGCTAACATTTACGAGAGTTTATATTATATTAGTTTTTAATGTATTCCGTTTTTTCGTTTGTGGTTCTCGACTGCATGGAAAACTGTTAACCAAAAATGTTGTTGATGATATTTTTTCTGTTTTAATTTATTTACATTGATAATGTAACTGGTTTATGCATTTGTTGAGCGCAAATTGCTGCTCAAATTAAGAATGAATTAATTGATTCATTTTCATAATGACTATTTGTTAATTATATTCATTCTTTTTTGTTTTTTGCTTAGTATTTTATGTTTAATATGAAAGCGTGGTGCAAGGGGGAAAATTGTGTGTGAAATGAAATTGAATACATCAATTAATGCGATTCCAGTTATTTCACACAATATGCAATTACATTGTTAATTAAAAGTTGCGCTGCGATTTTTTATGTTTACTTAACTATCATTTTTAGTTTGTTAGTTATTGTTAATTTAAGGGTTCTTTTTCACGCTATGCATAAAATTAACACTAATTTGTCATTTATCATTCATCGTTTATTGCATGCCATTATAAATATTTGACAATTCTTTTTTTTCTACTGAAATTATTAGTTAACTATTCAATATAATTTTTATATTATTATATACTTATGTACAAGGATAGAGTGCGTGCTTTCCACTTAATTATCATGAAGCCACAGGATGTTGCAGTTGTTGTTGCCGGTAGCTGCTCGTTGACTGCCTGACATCATAATTGATATGCACCAGGAACAAGGTGGTGAAGCCAAGAAGCCAACGCAACCATCGCACCACAGCGCTGGCAACTAAAGCAAGGACGAGGTTAAAGTTGAGGCTGCTTCTTAGGCAGCTGCCGTTGCCGCCACTTTTCTGCATTGCCGCAGGACTCTCGTCTGCAAGCGATAGAGGCGAATGCATAAGTTGATTTAAGGTAAGTACAGTAGTTGTTGTTGTGGTTCGATTTGGTATTGCCACACTTACCGTTAATGACATTGACCACAACGCTGGCCGCCTCAGCTGTTGTCGGCATGCACGTATAGTTGCCCGTATCGAGAAGCTGTGCATTTGCAATCCGTAATCTGCAACATTAAAGCGAAAAACTTAAAGCAATCTGAAAGTTGTGGAAAGTTTTGTGTGTATGGCTGGATGGCTGAATGGCTGGATGGGATGGCGTGCCACGTGCAACAGCCATTGGGCCAATCAGTTGCCACATGAATTCAACTTCATTGATCAAAGTTCCAAATGCCAGAGAGCCCAGCAATTGAGCTGGAAACTAACAAGCATCTAGAATCGAACACCACCAAACACTCTTCACACAAACTGGCACCTTGTTAGAAGCACTCAGGTTATTGTAGCATGCCCGAATGCCTTCTGTTTGATTCTTGATGATTATGATGAACACATTCCGAAACCATGACGATGATGATGATGATGAGATGATGCTTACCTGCTTTGCAGCTTCTCGGCTAGTGTCGATTCCATAGAGATGCGCTGCAAATCGATTGCTGCATCGTTCGGATGCGCCACAAAGGGTGTGAGAATGTACGGGCCGCGATACCAGTAAATTGGTCCAATATCCTGAGCCGCCGTCACCGGTTGCTTTACGTGGCATGTCAGCGTTATGACGCTGCCCACTTTGACGTACAAATCCGTTGGACCGGCTATAATCGCTTTGGCATCTGGTGGCGTCACTGCAATCGCAAATGGAACGTGTACAATATTGATTAATAGCACTTGTAGGCGTTCTCACACCACCCCTCACACAACGCCCCCAATCCTTGCCCCCATATACCGTTGGTTAAGCATGTGGCTAACCACACACAACAGAACGCACGTAGCCCACTCTCTCGACTCACTCGACTCGACATGGCGACAATTCAACAGATCATCCACAATTACATTCAACGAATCGAAGATTGCACCAGCATACCACAAAACACGCACACTGTCACAAACCCCCCACACACACATACACACTTAGTCATTGGTGTTGGCTATATCTGTTAATAAGCAACTTGAAGCAGGTTTCATACGAGTTGAGGGAAGAAGCTTCATGGATGCCATGCCAGAAGGGTTTTTGGATTTTCTGTTTTGAGATTTGATTTTGGTTATGGAAAGTTCGCCTAAGACTTTTAGGAGGAACATCGATATTATATCGATAGAATTAAATTTTGTTTATTGCATTTTGCACTTTAATATTGAAACAGATTAACAAACAAACGCCAACATGAAATTAATCAAAATAATTGCAATAATCCCAAATTACATTCGCGCCATTTAATGCGATTATCTGCAATAATATTTGCATCATTAATAACGTGTATTTATGGCACCTTTGTGTTAACAATAATAATAATAATTAGCTTTGTGGATGAAAATCAAGAAGTGGCTAAAACTAAATCCAATTTCGATTGGCATTTGCTGTTGTTGTGCCTGTCAATTGGCCTTAATGACTTAAGCACTCTCTCTCTCTCTCTGTCTGTCTCTCTTAACTTAACTAACTTTGGAGAGTTAAGCTAAAACGAATTGGCCTAGTCAGCAAAATTCTGGCTGCTTTGGTTGTTTATATTTACTGTGCACTAAAATCGGCTGTTAAGTTCTTCGTACGTTCTGTCCGTCCGACCGTCCGTCCCACCATCCGTCCATTATGTCCGTTTAACCCCTCGGCACATCATTAACAACGTCAACATTTGACTTTGTTGACTGGCTGCTGTTGGCTTCTCTTGGCTGCTGCTGCTGCTGTTGGCTTCTACTGTTGGCCAAATTGTGGACGCTGGACGCATGAAAAAACATTAAACCAATTTTGCAGTGCCTACAAATGGCAAATGTGTGTGGGAGTGTTGTAGACGAATAGCTTGTTCCATGTACGAGTACGAGTATATGCCGCGCATTTGTCTCTGTCTGCGGCAGCTGTTAACTGCCAACTGCCAACAGCCAACTGCCAACTGGCAGCAGTAACACAACACCAAAAACAACAACAACAAACTTATCTCGCCCCAAAAATCATGGCCAATATTAGAAAGCCACGACACACACTGGCGCAAGAGCCCCATCAACGCAACGCTGTGAACATAATGGTTTCGTTCTCTGAACACAAACACACACACAGATACACGCACACATGTGTATAGCCCTCTGACCTTTATGTAAGTGTTTAGTTGCGTGTGTGTGCGTATCCGTGCGCGTGTGTGCATGTGTGTGTAGGCACAATAACAACTGGCGAACAACACTTAAAATGTGTGTAAAATGCGCGACAGCAACAAGAATTGTGCCAGTCAACGGCTTCATTGGCCCCACTGCCACGCCCCCCCTGCCACTGCCACTGCTCCTCCCGTACAATGGGTCAATGATACGGCAACACCAACCCAAAAGCGCAACAACAACAACACACACCGGGGTAGCGGGCCCACCCAACCAAATATTTTAGGCTTTGTGGTTACAAATTTTTATGTGTTAGTTTTGCCATTTCATTTAGTTTTTCTGTTATAGTGAATACCCTGCACACATTCAATTGCCAAAATTGGGAGTTTAGTTAACTTAAGCGTTGAAGCGTACTATAAGTTTCACTAAGCAGGGTATCTTTTTGGTCGCGACGCTCTTTACCTTGTTGTTGAAGTTGTTCTCACTTGTTTTTTGTTTTTTTATTATGATTATGTGGCAGTTATGGCCAGCTTTTGATAACACAAAGACCAGACACAAACAATTCCCTGAAATTGACTCTTCACATAATGGCCACCTGAATGTGAAGTGGCATTCGAGAGTTTGGCTCTCTGTCCAGATTTCAGCAATAGATACTTGATACAAACAAACAAAAAAAATACACATTTATTGATATTTGAAAAGCAAAAAGGCAATTCAAGTAAACCAGTTTAAAGTTATTAAATTTAGTTTAGTTATATGAAGTCTACTTTGCATAGCTAGAATCTGACCCAATTTAAGCTTGTCTTTTGTTTTTTATTTTGACCTCGATTGATAACCCAATTTTGTTCCTTCCACTAACTCTTGTTTATGCATAGTTTTTTCTTGTTTAAAGCGAGTTTGGTCACTTTGTTGCGTCATTTATACGAGCTTTTGAGTTTTCCTTGAGTTTCCTTCTTCTTTTTTTATACCCTTAACCCATGAAATGGGTAAAAAAGGGTATAATGGTTTTGTGCAAAAGTATGTAACAGGGAGAAGGAAGCTTCTCCGACCCCATAAAGTATATATATTCTTGATCAGCATCGACAGCCGAGTCGATTTAGCCATGTCCGTCTGTCTGTCCGTCCGTCTGTCCGTCCGTCTGTCCGTCCGTCTGTCCGTCTGTATGTATGAACGCGTCGATCTCAGAAACTACAAAAGCTAGAGACTCCAAATATTGGATATGAGCTCTCCTAATCCCTAGGCATGACAAGTTTGTTTCAAATTTTCGATAACTTATCTGGTTTACGATATACACATGCAATCGATAACAAAAAATTCTGGAATTTCAAAAAACTGAAAATGAGAATTGAAACTATTAGAAAAATAATGAACTTCTGTAAAAATTTCATTAAAATCGGTTGAGAAACACCGGAGATATGAAACCATCAAGTATTGATACAGAACTACACAGCCATATGTGTATGTCTGTCAGCCCGGCCGTCTGTCCGTCTGTATGGTCAAGGGTTAAGGGTATCTTCTAGTCGAGCTTACTCGACTAGAGTCTTCTTACTTGTTTATACCCTTAACCCATGAAATGGGTAAAAAAAGGGTATAATGGTTTTGTGCAAAAGTATGTAACAGGGAGAAGGAAGCTTCTCCGACCCCATAAAGTATAAATATTCTTGATCAGCATCAACAGCCGAGTCGATTTAGCCATGTCCGTCTGTCTGTCCGTCCGTCTGTCCGTCCGTCCGTCCGTCCGTCTGTATGTATGAACGCGTCGATCTCAGAAACTACAAAAGCTAGAGACTCCAAATATTGGATATGAGCTCTCCTAATCCCTAGGCATGACAAGTTTGTTTCAAATTTTCGATAACTTTTCAGGTTTACGATATACAGATGTAATCGATAACAAAAAAATCTTGAATTTAAAAAAACTGAAAATGAGAATTGAAACTATTAGCAAAATAATGAACTTCTGTAAAAATTTCATTAAAATCGGTTGAGAAACACCGGAGATATGAAACCATCAAGTATTGATACAGAACTACACAGCCATATGTGTATGTCTGTTAGCCCGACCATCTGTCCGTCTGTATGGTCAAGGGTTAAGGGTATCTTCTAGTCGAGCTTACTCGACTAGAGTCTTCTTACTTGTTTTTTTTTTTGTTTGTACACCACAGACAGCATATACCCTGCTGCCTGCTGCCTGCTGCCTGCCAGCCTGGCTGTATAATCTAAAAATATAATTTGTTTGCGTTCAGTCGCCGTCAAGAAAAGTATTTTTTGGTTGCTCTTTTCGTGAGTTAGCAGTTGCAGGAAATGTTCCGGGTGCTTGAGAGTTTGTGTGCGTAAAACCCGGTGACGGAATATTTTATCACGCCGCCAACTCCAAAAGCCAACAAAAAATCTGAGCAGAGAATGTTTTTTTTTCAAATCATTTGCATAAATTTTGCTTGGCATTGCGGCGACTTGCCGTCGCCGTCGCCGTCACAATATGAAAGCAATGCGCGCGCTGGGTGGAACCTGAAGGTCTGTCTGTTTGCCTTGTGAGTGTGGTTGGAGTGAGTTTGATGCACGTTGCAAGTGGCAACTGGCAAGTAGCAAGTGCACGAAAGTTGCAACGGAAGCAATGGGGCAACAGGAAGCGACAGCGTTGATTTGAGTTTATAGCTGTTGATGAGATTTGCGCCATTTTGCCAGGAGTTTGTTATAAATAAAGTCAGGTAGAAGGCAGCCAACCAATTTGTTGTTGCAAATCCCTAGATGCTGCAAGCTGTTGCTCTTCCTGTTAAATCCAGCATGTCAGGATATTCGGGACATTTGGGACATGTGCGCCAAATTTCACACACAACACACACAGCTCAACACTATCAAGAATGTTTCTGAAGCAAAACCAGCAGCAGCAGCAGCCACAGCCAAAGCCACATTTGAACATCTCAACGTTTTTACCTAATTGAATCACATGAATGGCTCTCAAGTGGGCAGAAAGTGGTCAAGTAAACGATTGAATTCACATCAGGGAATCAATATATCCATGCGAACACAATCTTAATTCAAAACGAATCAAAAGCTGACTAAACCAATCAGTGCTAACAAAAATATCAAGAGAACGTGCTCGAAGTCGAAGCCGCTCGACGGCAAACTATTCAATAATTTCAATTAACTTTTCCTCACCAATGGACAAGTGGTACTTGGACTATTGGAATATAGTCAAAATCGAAATCAAAATAAATAAATAAGCAAAACACAAACTTTGGCTGTTTTTGTGCACATGAGGACAAACATTGTACGACGAAGTCGACTATAAGTTTTGTGCAAAAAGAACAAGACGAAGAGAAGAACGGAGAAAGTTTCAAATCAATTTTATGTGTGCATGAATGAAACATGAACGTGCATGCCATTGTATAACAATTTATCACGCACGCATACAAACAAACACACACACACACAGACACACACTCGAGGCAACGACTTCAACGCTGAGACGCGCAACGGATATCCATTGTAGAAAACTTGTAAAATGCCAAAAACAATGGGAAAAGAACGAGCGAGCGCGCTTTCTCTCTCTCTGTGTAAACGTGCAAAAAACACCTAAAAAGGATTTCGCACACACACACAGACACAATTGGCGCAACGCCCTTGGGGGGCCACGCCCTCATCTCTTTGTTGACTGGTGTACATTACAGCCAGCCAGCATATGAATTTAGTATTGAATTTAAATGCAAATTGCGTTTGCATGCTAAACGTGTAGAAAAGACAAACACAAACAAGCCACCCCATACTAAATAGAGATAAGCCAAGACTACTTCTATACATATATATATATATATATATATATTGTAGATACTCTATTTATAGCACTTGATGTAGTACATGGCGTCGACCCACATTAACATGCCAACGAAAATGATTACTGGATAAACTATAATTGATGATCTGCTCTACAAACTGACCAAGTGGTTAGGGTATATGAAAGACTTTGCCCAGCACATGATAAAAATAGTTAACTCTTTATGACTTTACTTGTGAATTTTATACCCAACAACAGATTTTTACTGAAATATTTATTTCGCATAAAGTTTTTAACATTTTTATATCAACTTTATATTGAAGCTCACAAATTTCTGATAATCTCTTTAAATTAAGCGATCAAATTTAATGCTTATTCATAAAACAAAAACCATAATTCCATAAAATACAGACATGCATGTATGGTTATCCATGTTGTAGATGTGTATTGGCTTACATATGGCATATGTTTGCATGAAGGTTTTTACGCGTTGCAATACCAAATTATGTCACAGCATGACGCATGACTAACATAAACTTTATGTAAAGTTTCTTATGTGTTTTACTGCCCCAAACCCCCTTCATACCACAATGCACCGTGGACAAACTTTGTGCCCAATTTGAGCGAGAGAGAACCCCAAAACCCCGATCCCGCTAAAAATGGCTAGGGTACAAAAAGTTGTTAGCCGTCGACAACGAATCACGTTGACAATGCGTAAGAAGAACTTTGGTCGACGACGGGTGTTTATTACCAAATGTAACAGAGTGTAGTCAGAGAGAGAGTAGGGAGTGTGTGGGTGGGGTGCGATAGGGACGTGTCTGTTACTCACCTATGACATTCAGGCGGAATGCCATCGAAATCTTTGGCTCCGTATTCACCTGACATTCGTAGATGCCGCTGTCACGTGGCTGCGCATATTTCACATGCAATGTCCAATCCTTGGAGTCGGCTGTGCGTACGACCTGCAACAACGAAATGCACAGATAAATCGTTAAGGAACCAGAGATGTGTTTTGGTCGGGTAGGAGAAGTGGGTCGGGTCGGGTTGGGTCAGGTCTGCCTATAGGGCTTTGTGTCCTTGGGCAAATTTAATCATTGCATACAAGTTGAGTTTTGCCCGAGCCAACAGAATGCATACGCAATTAAGCTGACTTGGCTTACAAATGGCAACAGTATGCCCCACCCTCGCCCCCTTTCCACCCTTGCCCACCTTGGGTCATTTAATAAGCCCAACTGAACATACAGACTGACAAAGACAGATAGAGAATAGAGAGTGAGAGGGAGAGGGAGAGAGACAGTGGGAATTGGGACAATAAGTATATTACGTATACGCACCTTGAAGCGTTCATCCGATGTGTAGGTAAGAATGCCTGCAGTCAGAATGTGCAAATCGCGTTTCCTTATCCATGATACCTGAAAATACACACGCACACACATTTACAGTTAGTGACCAAACGGGCAAAAAAAAGGACAATGAGCTCTTAAGTCAATTTTACAAAATTGCTTTAGCCGAAGCAAAAAGAAAACCGAACCCAGTGCGAAGTAAAGATAGAAAATTTAATAAACCAAATGACAAAATGAACTCAAGAGCCAAAAGAACTACAAAAAAAAAACAGAAAACCCGAAAAACTTTTGCAAACACACTTGCCGTCGTCCTGTGCAAGCATCAACGGTAGCCGAAGCGATTTGCGAGCAACCTGCACCCAATGTCAGGACGACGAATGGCAGCAGCGATGAAATGCGTGCCCAAAATGTCAGCGGCTTAAAGTTGCCAAAGCCTCCGAAAAATGGTGGCCATAGCCCCAAAGCAGCCAAAAAGTAATCTGCAAGCCTGCCGCCGCCGCAGGCAACCAAAACTTTTCGTTGCTCCAAACAAGACGGGACACGACAAGACGAGACGGGAACAAAAAAAATTAAAACTCAACCAAAGAAAAAAGTAAAAAACACAAAAAAACGAAACAAGCATTGAAGCCCGAAAACTAAAAGTGTCAAAGTGGCAAAAGGAAACGACGAACTCCCTCATCAAAAAAACCAAAAAAGATTAAATCGAAAGAGAGAGAAAAAAAAAGTGCTACTAAATCTCGCTTTGTATGAGAATGGGAATGTTTGATGATGAGCAAGGTTGCAATGGTTGAGGATGATTGAGGTATGGGTTGGTGGTTGGGGGTGAGAGTGGCATCTTTGAAACAGTTTTTGGACAAGTGGATAGGTGCGCTGCCAGGTGAAAGAAGTCGCACCGAAAAAGGTAAAAGGTAAAGGCAGTAACCTGACGACGGCTGGCTATATGCAAAGCAGCAACAACATCCACAGATTAAGAGACTCTGCTCTTTTTTAAAACAGCTCAGCTAAAGTGGAAAACGGAAAGCGTAAAGTGGAAACTGGAGAGTAGAAAGTAGAAAGTGTAGCAGTTGTAGTAAAACGTAAAACAGATGCTGAAAATTCATTGAGGTTAAGCGTTGAACTTTCTACAAACTGACCTTGAATGAAAGTCTGTTTTAGATAAACGATGCAATTGCTTCGACGAAAAAAAGCACAAAAACTGTAGATTGGTGAATTTGACTTGAAACTTTTTTTGAATTTCATTACAAATGTGGCACAACCCTTGCGCCTCCCTATCCTCTTATATTATTTATGAAAACGAAACAGCTTTTAAAGCTATTCAACACATAAATTGTCTTACAAAAGACTGATGAAAGGTGCTTTTTTTCAAACCGTTTCCCAAAAGGGTTCAGAACTGTCTGCCGCATATATTTCATTATATAATTAAACAATATATATATTTTTGAAATGAAAGAATCTGTTGCTTAACACCTCAATCAGTATGCAGGCAACCCTTTTCGAAAAATACATAATACCCTTTCAGAATAAAACAAATTGGAGCAAGCAATTATACAATTCAAACTTAAATACCTTTAAAAATAATGCCTTCATTTTGTTTTTGTACCGAGTGAAAAGAATGAATTGATTGGCATTTATTTCCATTGAAAAAATATTCCCACTTTTCACAGCGTTCGCAGACAAGCTTAAGTTACCAATCGTCCTTCCAAAGCCACAAAGAAAACACAAAAATGAAAAGGGACTTGGGCATAAAAAGAATAAACTGTAAACTTGATAAAGCAGCCAAGTAATCAATAGATACACAAAACAAAATTAAACAAGTAAGAAGGCTCTAGTCGAGAAAGCGCGACTAGAAGATACCCTTAACCCCTGACCATAACGACGGACAGACGAGTCAGGTGGAGCTGACAAACTGTTGAAGCTGATCAACAATATATATACTTTATGGGGTCGGAGAAGCTTCATTCTGCCTTTTACATGCTTTTGCACAAAAGCATTATACCCTCTTTTACCCATTTAATGGGTTAAGGGTATAAAAATAAGTCAAGGGAACCTTGGATGATGAAACACAATGCACGAACAAAAAAACGCATTCTCTAAACTTTAGAGAGCGGCGAATGCCAATTGACTGACAAAGAAGCAGTAAACAGGATGGGAAGGATAACGACAGCGGGCAACAGATCGAGGGGGGGTGTCATTCAAGCAAGAAAATTACCAAAAGCGTGCGATGAGAGATGATGGTGGAAAGCGGAACCGGAAAACGATACGAGTAGCTGAACAAACTAACAAAAGAAACCGCAAAAAATAGAGATAAGGAGAGAGAGAGAGAAAGGCGACAAAAATGAACGGGAGACAAGAAAACTTTGGCGACTTTGGTGGTAACTTCATTTTCAGCTTGACTAGCCGCCGGAAGGCAAGGTCAATATTTGCCGCCCCGGCTATAGTTAAAAGTGCATAAAAAAAACCCCAACACACAAAATCGAAAGAAAAAAAAACCGTTTTAAAGATAAGCGCCACACCCACACACCCTTCCAACCACTTGACTCACCGATTTATCGCGCAAGTTCTCAACGCGACAATTGATGGCTGCCGTGTGTCCTGTCCGGGCCGTTATATTGCGGGGCATGCCAAAGTCAAAGACCGGCGGCGGATAAGTTGTCTCATCCACTTGCTCATCCAGCAGCTCTCGTCCATCGTCGAACTGTGCCACATTGTTGTGGTGCGGCAAATGGTGGTTGCTGTTGCTATTGCCATTGTGGTTGAGGTTAAGGCTGTGACCATGGACCAACGAGGCGATGTACACATCATCGACAGCCGCAATGGACGGCAACAAGTCGTTGTCGTTGATGACATTGGCAGCTACAAAAGCGAAAAAAGAAAATAGAAAAAAGGGAAAAGATGTAATTACAAAAACTGCACAGAGATGAATAGTTGGGAATCGATCGCAAAGCATGCAAGCACGAATAGAATAAGCAAATGCGGAAACTCTTGATTGAATTGGCAGCACAGCATTGTCTTTCTGACTTTCTGTTGGACATCGATAGAGAAAATCAAAGCCAATACTTCATTTACAGCTCAGACAGTGAGACAGTATAAGAAAGAGAATAGGAAAAAATGAAACACCATCCACTTAAAGCTAACTCAAAATAGCACTAACAAACGGCTATACACATTGCATTCAGAGCAAATTAATGAAATGCCACTCAATGACCAGAAACAAGAGTAATAGAAGAGACTATGACGCCTTCCACTCTCAGCACACTTCTGCATGTGGAGAAATGTCAAAAGGCAGTGTGTGAATTTCCCTTTCGCACATTTAAAGTGTAGCTTTAAGAGAATGAACCTTAAGCAAATGCTCATTATTAATTGCGAGCATTGTAAAACAACGATGGAATATTTTGCTGCTAGTATTTTTGTCTAAACAGCGGAAATTGGTTTTAATTAAAATAAATGAACTTCACTTTAAAGTCCTTGTGAACGGAAATTGCGTAATAAACCAGTCTAAGTTGAGTTACACAACTCGCGTATTCTAGCCACGCATTTGGCCAGAGTAAAAAGTCAGATTTGACAACTCTCATAAATTCAGTTAATAAGTGTCGTAGAGAACGTGCCAAAAGCGAACGAGAACTGTTTCTGATTTTTTGTCACCTCTTTTCTTCGTATTTCATTGACCGTTTAGCCTAAGTTCAAAGTTCACATACTTAATGCTCACAAATGCATTCATAAAATAAGAATACAACCACACATTAAGTATACGCATATAGATGCAACCAAAGAGCACTTATTCGATGTTCCTGCGACTGTGTATAATCCCATTTCGTATTATCCCCCTTTCAAGTACACAACACTTGTACATTGTAGTTGTCGTTGTTGCCGTCGTCGTCGTCGTTGTAGTCGTATTACACACAACCAGAATGTCAGAATGCATATGTTTTGCATTTTGAATTTATTTGACATTTTAATGAGCGCATAATGTCAACTCAGAGACACTGTGACAGTTCGTGTAACATTCACATTCATATTTGCAGTCACAGTCACAGTCATAGTCACAGTCACAGTCACAATCACAGGTTGACGACACTCATAATTCAGCGTGTTACGCGGCTGCTTCTCAATTTAGCTCGTTGCCTTCGTCGTCGTCGTCGTTGCCCCCTCTTAACCTTAAGCCCGCCTCCCTCTCTCACTCTCTCTATCTATCTATCTCTTTCGTTCCGCTTTGGCTACCTAACTAGGTCACTCACTTTGGCAGCTGCAACTGCTGCCGCTGCACTTGAATCTTTTAGGCCGTTGTGGCACTTGTGCATGTTAGACACAAAAATCTAAATTATTTAAGTGCCCACCAAGCGAGAGAGAGAAAGCGAGCGAGAGACAGAGGGAGATAGAGGTAGCACACATGTAGCGGATGCTGCAGAACGAAGTGCTTGAAAAAAACGAGTTGAGTGCAATGAAGCTCAACTTTTAGATACCCTTTTAGTTGCTAGAGTTTAGTTCTTGTTCACTTTATGCTGAACTGGCAACTGGCATATCCTACATAACTTATTTTCTGGGTATATCACAAAAAAAATTGTAAATTACTCAAACAGGAACCCTGAAAAAAGCAACATGCAAAAGCGCTAAAGTGAGTATTGCACTTGTACTTGCTGTTGTTGTTGTTGTTTGCCTTTATGTTACAGACACACACACACAGGCATACTAACATACTCACATACGCGCTGGCGCACACTCATGTTTTTTGGCATCATTTAGATGCTCGTCGAGCAACTGATGCAAATTTAATTTGGACACCTCACACAGAGAAAAAAAAAAGTGCGCGCGAAAGCAACTGACTGGGATGTGCAGACCGCGTTTGATGGCGGACGGCGGACGGGGAGGGGGTGTTGGTTAGGTATGGTAGCTCTATCTGCGTCATAACTTGCGCTTGAGTGTGTATGAACTGCAACTAATGATGTTGCAGGCACTCGAATGCGGCTTTTTGATTTAACGATCGACTTTTTTCTCACCGTCAATGATAACGTGCTGGCTATAGATAGACAGACCGTGAGAGAGAGAGGGGGAGTGGGGCCAAACGAGTGAGCAATAGTAAGAGCTTAATGACTGGTTGTTGGTTTGGTTTTGGTTTTGGTTAGCTGGTTGACTGGTTAGCTGCCCGTTTCCTGCGGTTTATGGTTGCCTTTTGACTTTTGTTTTTTGTATTTATTATGTAAATTTCTTCTTTTTTTTTGCCTTCTTCCATACCCCCCTCCCTCCCCCCTACATTTTTGATGCGCCTATAAAGTTTCTGCACCGTTGCACAATTTTCTCTCATGCGGCTTTATGGCTGGCAAGTTATTTATCATAAGTTGAACTGCTGCAGTGGTGCGTACGAAAAAACACAAAGAACAAAGTGGATATATATATCTGGTTCAAAGGGGTTTTATCAATGCAAATAAAATTCGAATAAATGCTGAAGTGGCTCGGTTACTTAAGTGCCTCGCTGTCGGTAAGCCGTCAATTGACCTTGGCATTACGTACTATATACATATCATATAAGTACTCGGCTCGATTTCGATCTGTTTACCGTGTTTGCCTGCTTTGCGGCTTAACAACTCATAATATGGTTATGTGAAGGAGGTGTGAATATTAAGCTGCTTTGGGGATTGCCAAAGCACAGTCACAGAGAGAAAACAAGACATAGGAATATTTTTAATACAGTTGAAAGATGACATCAAAATAAACTCGACTTTGCCTGTCTTATTGCCAAACACATAAGAGGATAGAAAGAAGGCATAAAATGGAAATATATAAGAAAAGTACTTTTGTTTAAAGGCTTAACAGAATAAAAATATTTTTGCGGAAAGCATAAAGATATTTATTATAGAAATATCAAATCATAAACAATATTCAGTCTTTTCAAATAAGCCAACATCAAAAAGTTATGAACTTTTTCTAGGCATATTGTGACTTTAAGCATTTAAGTCTTAGTGACAGACTAAAAGAAACAAAACACAAGACTAGCATCTCTCTCTCTCTTCTCAGGGGGGTGACTAAAGAGTAACTCTGGGGGGGACTGCATAAAAAGGCTTCTGAAAAATTTAATAAGCTGCACATCCTCAGACTTAGACTGCTTCATGTCGTAGTCGACGCTCGTGTATGGGGAATATTTATTAAAATCGTTGTGCACAATTTTATTTTACATATCAAAAGGCGTGTTCCGATTTGGCCTGCCTGGTTCCTTGGCTATTTCAATGGACAGAGCAGCCAGAAGACCCCCGAGGGCAACAACTGCAACCGAATATGTTGTCCTAGTTGGTAGGGGGTGGGAGGGGAGTTAACCTGACGCGTGGGTCAGCATACAAAATGGCGTAGTGTTTTAGCCATTGGCCACAATTCTTTCTGTAGATTTCAGAGACTTTGCGTTTGGGTTCATAGAAATTGTTGATGGGCCAGTCAAATAACCTCAGGGCGTTTAAAACCAACTCAAATAGACTGTGCTCTGACTCTGTAGAGAGATGTTTGCGTGATAGGCGTAACATTTTCTCGAATCTCACGTGTTGTATCCACTTGAAAATGGAGCTCCACTTGCTGCAGAACATCAGAAGTCATACAGTCAACATAACTGCAAAATAACCCGAGGGCTGTTTGCAAGTGTCGCTACATGACAGTTTATATAGTATAGTATACTATATATATATAGTAGGAACACAAAAGCAAAAAGTTCCTGTAGCCAGAAGATTAATGGCATTCTTGGCGTTCATTGACATGGTGTTTGCATCCGCCCAGTGCGAGTGTGTTGACTTCAAATCTAACACAAACTTGAATATTTTAAATTTTCATTTTCATTGTTTTGCTTAAGCTGCTCTCGACTACAGCTTTCGATTCATTACGTTGTAAGAAGAGTTGAAAGGCATAAAGTTATATTTAATATTCTTAAAGCAAAATATGAACTAAGCAACGGCTTAGAAATATAAAAGATTGGCTAGTTTATGGCAAACTAAAGTTGCAACTTAGCAAATTGTATTACGTGTTTTGTTTTTAGCTTTCCATAAAAGTTTCATGTTCCTTAAAAGTTAGTTTCATGTCATAAAGCTGATGGTGATGAAGTTTTAGTTTTAGTTTAGTGTTATAACTTAAAGTTTGGAAAAGTCTTTTGTGTAAAAGATAGCTGATTGACATCTCACAAGGGCTTTATTGTTTGCGAGATCTTTATGAAAGTTTTTTCATAATAAAAATATGGAAAACTACACTGTCAGCAATATTAAGCAGATATATCTTGAATATTTATTATTCAATTTAAGTTCGTTTATGGCAATTCAAAGTTCAAATTAACTTTCATTGCGGGCAGATTCAATAACAATTTTGAGTTATTGTTGTTATTATTAAAACCGTCAAACAAAAACATCTGATAAAGAGGCCAAGCCGTAATTTGCCGCAAGAACTTTAATAGGGTAAAAAACGCAATTTGAATGGCATTCAAAAGTCATACGAAATTCATAGTGTTACCATAAATCTCAAATGACATTGCCTGTCAATAATGTCGGAAAGTTTTGCGTTTCACAGTCCCCAACACACAAGGGGACAACAAACTTTATTAAGTTTCCGGCACTGCGTAAACCATATTAAGATCCACTTCACAACAGCAACAACATAAGGACCACACACACAGATACACTTGGTAAACACTGCCATAGATGAAACTGGCGCAAATCGAATAATATGAAGTGGAATTGAAAAAAATAATGTTGCCTACTTATGAGCGTCGCCAACTGAACTACTTCAAAAACGCATAAAAAATCAATGGCAACGAATGTGCGCAATAAATGTCAGCAACAAGGCAAACAACAACAACCACAGCACAAACGATAACGCAGAAAAAACTGAAAATGAAAACGCAAAGAAAACTTCACATGATGTTTTTTTTTTCGCTTCCCATGCCTTTAGGGGTCGTTGGTATGAGATTCACATGATTTCGACTCTCTCTCGCTTTCTCTGTGCTCGTCTCTCTCTCTCTCTTTTTCGTTTTTTTACAGGCAGCATGTGCGTTGTGCAGGAGCCCACATGTCTGAATGTGAGCGTGTGAATTGGTCGCGGGGCATACAAATTGAAAATCCGCCATAAATTGAAGAAGAAGAAGCGAAAGCAAAGTCTGCGCGTCTCAAAAGCTGATGACAATTTATTGTTCACACTTGTAACTGATGACGGTGCTTAGGGACACACACAGACCCGCACACACACACACACATACACGTGCAGCAATTTGGGGCATGTGTGTTTGCGCAAGTATATTTCATTGTCTGCCCAAAAGCCAAGCACACAAAAAAGTAGGCTCTACAAATTGCGGGCCATTATTTTGCGCCAAAGTCAATATACAATATATATACACAAATACAAGTATATATGTATATATATGGCACATAACATAAATTTGATTTAATTTTCTATATATATATAAATATTTTTTTTTTACTTTGTTGTTTAGCTGGTTGGCCAGGTGTGCCTTAGTATGCGAGTGCTGCGGCTGCTGCTTCTGACAGTCGATGATTTAAAAGCTAGCTTTCGACTTCGCTTTTGCATAACTTGTTCTTTTGAATTTACTTTCCGATTTTGTTCACAATGGACTTTTGAGTGCGAGTGCACCTTAGCTAAGTGGTTTCACAAACTACTCTTGCATGCAGCGCAGCGAATAACTTTTCCAATACGCGCTGCACACACAAAAGCAACGCTAAAGAGAAAGAAAATGATGCGTGCCTTATTCTAAAAAAGTTTCCCACTCTCTCTCTCTCCCTCCCTCTCTCTCTTTGAAATGGTGTGGCAAATGATTTAAGGTGAAGTGTATCGTGTGTATTGCATAACAATTTGTGGCACCGCAATGTTGTTGTGGCATAACTGGACGCAACACAGCGCCTGTTGACTCCTCCGTTGACTTGAAAGTCAGGCGCCATCGCTCGGTCCTTCTTCACATTTAAATTCATAACAGGAAGCAACAACAACAAGACAGAAACAGAACAAAAAGAAAAAAGAGAAGACGATCAACAACAAGAATCCACTTTGTGTTGGCGCTGAATTTATGAGTCGCGCTATAGCTACTAAGTCTTGGCTAATAGCGGCTTTAGAATTTATAGAGTTTTGGCTGAGGATTAGGAGTGTGTGTGTGTGTATGTGTTGGCTTCTTGTCATATTTTTGGGGCGCATATTACGTATACGTAATATCAATGAAGCTGAGAACACATCGCCTTGCCGCTAAAGTATGTAACGTACTGCGATTACGAAATCAATGTACAAAACGTGAAGGTTTCGAAAGCAAAACCAGAATTCCAATCGCAGTCCAACAACTCTATATAATGTGTTCTTGGAAAGAGTATACAGGTGTCGCTGTTATGCCTATGGCGATTATCCTTTCTTATTATTTAAAGCTAAGGCCCGTCTTCTGCTGTTTGACATATTATGCTATAATTTTTGTGGCAAAACGTTTAGTTGAGCTACATAAATAATAAATAAATAACATAAACACACACACACACACTGACACAGAGGCAAAGGGGCTGAGCAGGTCAGGTTACAAAAAAGGACAAGCAGTCGAGCGAAGATAGAGAGAGAGAGAGGTGGAGACACTGAGGTTTGAAAGCGGTTCACATAATGATGGGCTACGTGCAAAAGACGAACAGTTTCCGTTTTGCTTTGCTTTATGTTTTTGCTGTTGTTGTTGTTGTTCCAGTTGTTGTTGTTGCTGTCTAGTTTAAGGGTCTTGATTTACAAGCCAGTTTGGCAAAGTCTTGTGGCCCATAGTCAACAGCAGCTGTGGGATTGTGCTTAGCAGGGGCAGAGCAAGGGGGGACCGAATTAATTTGCATTTTGTTGTTGACTCAATTCATGCAGCAAAATGTTCGGGTTTTTTGTTCGCCTTCTTCTTACATAGATTTAACATAAAATATTTAAAACAATTTCGGTAAGCATGCATAAAAAAGTGCAAACGTTTTATAAAGTTTATTTTAATTGTATTATTTTCTCCTGTTACTGCCTGCTATCTGCTTAAGGGTAGTATTAGTTGGTGGATAGAAGGTAGCCCATGCTATCGATATGCAAATTGCGTTTGAGAGCAAATTGAAAAACTTTTGAAGTTGCTTCAACTAATAGTCGTAAATATTTATGCATCCATGTAAAAGCTGCTGCTACTGCTGCTGCTGGGCAAATGAAATTCAAATGTGTCCAACTGTCTGGCTGTCTCTCTGTCTGTCTGTCTGTCTAAGCCAAAAGCAGCTCAATTCGACTTAGTTGCAATCCCTGCTGTTAGCTGTTGGCTGTTGACTGGTTCAATGCTTTTTCAATGGGCGGCAGTCAAATCAATGTTTTGCCAGCTTTCATTTATTTGCATGTAATGTTGCCCAGATTATATCAAATTTTATTCTAAACTGCGTCGTCTCTATTGAAGACTTATACTAAAAAAGAAATCCCAAAAGCAAAATATGTTAGTCGATGAAATTAAATGGAAACTTTTGACTATAATCGACTGCTCCTGATATCACACCATCATCAGATATCAACTCAATTAATGCAAACATATTTATGATGTGCATCAATTTGGCAGCCAGCAGCTGCAACTGGGTTTAATTGAACTTGTTTCACATGCTTTAGTCTCAATTCAAATTTAACCAATTTACATATTTTTCGTTCATACAAAGAGCTTGAAAACTCAATTATGTTCAGTTTTTTCCATTTAAAAATGTATTTTCATATTATTTGTAATACGTTTAATAGTTGAATATTTTTTCAACTGTTAAAATTTAATAAGATTACTGATTGTTTTGGATAATCGATTTCACTTTTTCTTCACATCTCGCTGAACCTGCTTCTTTAATATTTAACAATCTATATAATCACAAACAAGAGCAAATACGCTAACACATTTGCCTGCTATTTGTATGTGTGTGTGTGTGTGTGTGTGTGTTGATAGCGTCTTTTAGCGTCATCTTCTTCATTTGCATCTCGCTGTTTTGTTGGTTGCTTGAGCGCCGCCAACTAATATAAATTTATGGGCTTAAGAGCGCACAGTGTGACACAGACACGCACAGCAAATTAAAATCAACTGGGAGCAGTCGTTATGGAGGCTTTCACTTTCGCTAATGTGTTATGAGAGAGCGAGAGGCAGTCGCAGTCGCAAACTCAACCCCAACCCCAAACCGAAACCAAACCTCAACCAAATCCAAACCAAACCAAGCCAGTGAGATTTAATAAGCAGGGGGCGTGAGTGTATTGTAGTGTGTGTGTGTTTAGTCAAATAGGTCGCCAGTTACACACACTGTCGCACTTTAACACCCTAAAGCCCAACACATTGTTGGCCCACGTATTTGGCCAGATGGAACCCGCCAACAAGGATTAAATGCTCAACTAAAAGATACCAAACACAAAAAATGCAAGTTAAAGTTAACAAAGAAAAAGTAATGGAAAACAAAAAACTTATAAAAAAAATCACTGAACGAGAAAGTATCTTTTCTGCATACACCATTTTGCAGACATATCTTGAATACAGGGTGTTAAAAGAGAAGTCTAAGAAAGTATGCATTAAAAGTTGAATTTGCCGCAGTATGACCGTGTGCGTGTGTGTGTGTGTGTGTGAAAGTGAAAGCAGAAATTAAACTCAAGCTTAAGGCGAGGCAGAAATTTTCTTTTGCCGCTTGATGCTCTCGGTAAAAGTCGTCGCTTTGGGGGATTACCAAGTATCACATACTGCTGACAAACACAACACACACACGCAGAAACACACGGCCATCAACACACACTCATGTTTAATCAGATGCGCATACATACATATTTGAGTGAGCATTTGAAGCTGGGCTGGCTTGCTGGTAAAGTGCCTCTATGTTTGTGTGAGTGCTTTTTTTCCCGCTTATTTCTGTTCTGTCGTCGTATTTACACTTATTTCATTTCGCAAGTCACTTTGTTTACTATACTACACATACATGTATACATGTATATGTGTACTTAACTTAGCTCCAGCAGCAAGCAGAAAGCAGCAAGCGGCAAGTGAGTTTTAGCAAAGTTGTTGCTCTTTGCTAGCGAGCGCCACGGCGCGTATGAGTGATTAAAAGTTTTAGCATTAAGCAAATTGCGTCTAATCTTGTGCCACACTTTTGTTTCCCTCTCTCTCTCTCTCTCTCTCTCCGTGTGCGTTTGTGTGCAGCAATTTCTTGTCGGTTATGCTAATTACAACACGCTCCAATAAACAATGTACAAGTCAAAGTGAAGACAGCACCGAGCGGCAAAACCAACTGAAGGAATCGTTGTCAGGCAATCAGATTCAGAATCGACCTTCTGATGTCTAATGCCATTGCCGATATTTTCCTACGTATATATCCAAATCCAATACCAATTTCACCGAAAAAAAACAAAACCAAATGCCAAATCTTCAATCGTTGTTTGCTTTGCTTTGACTTGGTTTGCGTTTTCGTTTCGCATCGCATTTTCGGCCAAAGATTTTTGTGGCTGATTTCATTTTGGCTATGGAAAGGAAAGTGTGGCACATGATGCGATTCTAGCATTTCAATTTGCTACCCGTTGCCTTTGCCTTAGCTATTGCTGTTGCTGTTGCTGTTGCTGATGCCTTTGCCAATTATTATGCAACAAACAAATAATCTAATATCCTTTTGAAAACTTGCCGCAGCTGTCGCCGCAAGCCAACAGAGTAAAGAGAAATACACAAACAACAGTAACAACAATAACAAGAACTCTGAATATTTACAAAGAGCTGATAATACTTTGTGTGCAAAAGTTTTTAATCGATGAAAGTTTTTGCTTAAGTACGTGACGCAGTTTTCCCCTGGCCAACACAACAAAACGAACCGAACGAACCGAGACCAACCGACCGGACCGAACCGAACCTTACCAAACCGAACTCTGAACCGGAAACGAACTTTAACCTAATTGGCAACAGCTGTGCTGAGCTCGCATACATCAATTTGTCAATTTGTCAGAAAAATAGTCAGCACATATAATTAATTGGTTGTGGCCATCATTTCAAACATGACATGAATTCCCTATTTCAAACATTTTATGCCTTACACAGCACATTTCAATTTCGATTTAAACAAACTGTTGTCATTCCCCAAGCAATTTGCAGTTTTGTACAATTTTGTAATAGGTATTTATTATTTGCTGATTTAAAGTAGATTTAAAGGGCTTAACTAAACGAAACATGTCAAAAAAATAACTAATTTAATCAGACAGCCGACTATGTGGCACTTAACACTAGTCACACACAGCGGGGTGGACTGAGAGAGAGAGAGTGGGAGAAGGGGAGAAGGGAAAGAAGCCATAAAGAGATTAACGTTTATCTATTGACGCATGCATATATTATCAAAGCTGAGAGAACAAGCGTTCAAGTAGATAATTACAAGCAGGAAAATAGCTGCCACAAACACACACAAACACACACACACAGACACAAGCTTAATAGAAAAACTTTTACACACTCACACACACATATGAGATGGAAGCCCATAAATAATAATTAAATGCGTGACTAATTACTTGTGTAATTTGCTATTATTAAGCAACAGCAGCAGTAAGAACCAGAAGCAACAACAACAAAAGACGCCGAACAGACGGAAGTTGACGCCAAAATGGCGATGTCATAATAGATACTCATACATATACACAGAGAGACAAACACAGACTCACATATGTCTATGCCTAGAGATAGAGACAGAACAAATAAGAGAGAGAGTGAGGAAGAAGACGCATAATGAGCTAGCAATATGTCGAGTTATGCTTATCGTTAGAAATTAAGTTCGAGCTGCCTGGTAGATAAGTATTTGTCAATGCATAAGTAATCGTGTGTGTGTGTGTGTTAGTGTTAGTGTGGGTGTTGACGATGATTAAGTTGACAACAACTGTCAACTTTGCTTTGGCGCTTGCTAACATAACCTAAACGCACTTCTTACACACACTGTCACACACACACACACTGACAGAATGCGACGCCAAATTGCCGTGGCAGCTGCCGTGTTGTGGTTCTTCCTCAATTCCTTTCCTTTTGCGGTTTAATGAGTCTTGATTTATTTCATTTTCTTCATTTTCGATGCGAGACAGCGACGACGACAGTCGACAGTCGACAAACGACGTTGTCTGTGCGTTGTCACCGTCAGCACTAATACACACCCACACACTAACAGGCACTCATACACACATAAACAAATGAGTATATGTGTTGGTATGTGTGGTACGCAACATTTCTTGATTCGGCATCTGCTTATTTACATGACTACACCAAAATTCATTACTCATTCTCTGTCGCGAACTCTGGCATCTTGATATGTGTTGCCTTCCAATTTCACTCTCTCCCTCTGTCTCTCTCTTTCCACCGAATATCTCTTTCAGTTTGTGCCTCTAGCAACACTCTGTCTGAGCCTTTGAGTTTGCCAGCACTTGCCGTTTTAATTAAGACATTGATTGCTTAATTAAATTTATTTGCAACCGCTGTTTAATGGTGACATCGCTAAGCAATTTGAAGTGTGATTCGATGAATGACTGTGTGTGTGTGTTCGTGTGTGTGGGAATGCAATTTTCATATTTTTATGGTGTTTAGTTATTTTAATGAATTTTACCTTGATCTACATCCAATATATTGCATTTGAATGAGACTGTTTGACGAATAAATTAAATATTATTTTGAGTTTTCATATCCTAACCTTATGGTTACGTTTGACGAGTGAGACTTGTCTGACTCGTAAACAATACGCTAGGGGGCTAATAATCGAACATTTACCCAAATGCTGCATAATAATATTTTTGTCTATGGCTTATGGCAAAAGCTTACGGCAGATTTTCCCCAAAAAAGGGCAAAATTTAAAAAGGGATAAAACACATTATGTAGTCTTATCCCTAGTCAGATAGATCTTATCGATAAGCTTGCATGTTAGCATTCGTTTAAGTTGGTTGAAAGCTTCTTTAAATTGTTTTTAACAACTTTTCTTGCTCTTAGGCAAAGTCAACAAAGGCAACAATTTTTATCAGAGTGTGTAAAAATCGCAAAAATAAATATATTTTTGTTAAGCTTCAAGCTAACATAACAATAATATAAGAATATTTACTTAACACTTTAACTTTAACTTTACTTTATGTTTTTTTGTTTTTTTTTTTTTTTTGTAATATTTGCTAACATTAGCTTGGGGAATAGTATGAGTTTTTCAATATCCGGCACTTAAATTTTATTACTGTGCACATTTTGATGCCGCCATTTTATGCAACCTGTGCTTGCAGGCGTGCACGTGCTTATAGAGTGAGTGTAAGAGATAGAGAAAGAGAGAGAGAGAAGGGTATTATTCTCACTATTTCGTTCTTGCCACCTCATGCCTGTATGCCATGCCACTCACATTTAGCGCATAGTGCTTTTCCAACTCTACATTCTCTCTGCATATAATTTACATAAAAATACATATAAACAAAATGTAAAATTCATAAAAAATGCGAGCACGAGCACATTTTCATTTTCATTTCCATCTCTGCTGCTGCTGTTGCTGCTGCTGCTGCAGCCTTGCAGCTGGCAGTTTCCACACCGCATCGCATCGCATTGCTTAGCACAATATTATATTTCTGTAGCTGTTTTCTGTTCTCATGCTCTATCTGTCCCTTTCCCAACTTGCACTCTGTCTCTTTCTATGGATTCCAATGCTTTTGGCTGTGTCTGCGGTTACGCTTAAACTCTCTCTCTCTCTCTTTATCTCTGTCTCTGTCTCTGACTTTCATGCTATGTTTATTTGCCTAAGCGCCGCTTCTTGTTGTTTGTTTGCACTGTTTTGTTTTGTTTTGTTTTTTTCGCTATTTGTTTTTATTTCGGTTTATGTTTCTCCCTTTTGTGCGGGTGTCAATTTTATTTACTTTTTACTGCAGCAACTTGACTTTTATGCACGTTTCAGTTCTCTATGCTCCCCCTCCCTTCCCCATCCATCTGTTGGGTTCTTCCCTGTTCTGCTTAGTGTTCCCTTGTCGAGCCGGTCACAGTTGTGTGCTTATTTCTATTCTGTCTACTTGTTGTTTCGATTTCTCTGTCTGTCTGAGTTTCTCTTCTCTCTCTCTTTCTCCCTCTTTCTCTGTCTATTTTCAGTTACGTAGTTTCTAAACGATTTTCTTAAGTGGTTTTTGTTTGACTGTATATTGTGCAGAGAACTGATTAATGCTTAGCAAATTGCATAGATAGTATTTCAATAGTAAAGTTCAATATCGTTTCTTATATGTTCAAACCAATTGAAGCTCTTGAGCTTGAATTGAGTCAATCGCAATATTGATTACGTATTCAACTTTCAAATGCTGGAAATATTGCTGATAAGCTTTTCGAAAGGCGCGACAGAGTCTCCAAAATCAAATATAAACAACGGCGAGCACTTTAATGAAGAAAGGGTTCATTCAAAGATACCCTTTAATCTTAACCTTTGATGTCTTTTCATTATCTTTGGAATTATTATTAGAGCTTAGTCAATTGAGTTCCTGGAAATCATTTTGCTGAGTGATGAAATACATATTTTATATCAACACTTTAATACTCGTCGTGTTTTTATTTTGTTTGTTTACAGAGTATAATACGCAAAGCTTAGCTTAAGCTCTCACCCACACAAACACACACACACACGCACTTGGAAAAACTCTTAATGTAAACATAAACGAGGCAAGATAATATCAATCGCCCTGGGCAAGGCAAGCAAGCAAATCAGTCGCCAACTGGCAGTCAGAACCAGCAGTTAGATCAGCCCACGAATAACCAAAGAGAGAGAAAGTGGGAAAAATGGACATGACATATGCCGTGGAGAATGCTCACGATGAGAATATATTGACGCACGAGTTGCCCATGGATAAGGAAGTGAGCATGAATTGAGAAAACCTTCATTTAATACATTTGAACTATCCATAGATCTGTCCTTCCCAGATGTACTTGTCGTTCATATTGTCGCTGCTCACCCTGGAATCCCATCCGGACGATGGAGGTAGCTCTGTATGCGATGAGGAGACAGTGCGTATGCGTCGCCAGCTGTTGATCTATAAGGCTGAGGTGGATGCACTCGATCGCAATGCCGACAATTACTATCTGAAGAAGGAGAAGTTGATCTTTAAGATATTCTGCGAGTTTCGCGGCCTTGTTTATGACCCCGAACTCTATGGGTTTCCCGAAGTTGAAGATGAAGAATAAAGTGCTTTAGAGGCACCAAATGGGGCAATGTCTGCCTTCTCACACTGCACTCACACAATTCTCGTTCTCGTTCTCGGTTTGGCTTGACTTGACTTTAGTTGGAAATTAATGTTTTGGCATTTAAATTTACCGTTTCCAGGCAAAAGGAGCTTGGATCGGCTCGGTTGTGGGACAGGTCCTTGTACCTTTTGTACCTTGTCTAGGAAATTAATTTCAACTAATGCCACAAGAAACGTAGACCCGTGGCAAACCATTTGAATGCCAGGCGTGTTGTTGCCAAATAAACAAGCACCAGGGCGTGGCACTTCCTGTCTCCCACTCTCTCTCTTCCGCTTCCAAGCATCCGCAAAATGACTTAACATGTCTAGGAGAACTGGTTGGATTATTGCTCTGACAGGCAACGACAATAGATTGTTGTAGGTCTTTTAGCTATGCCGAGAGTATGCCACATCATTGCCTACAGGTGCCACTTGGTGTGTGGCATGTCCGTGTGGCTTATGCACGACTTGAGCTTCCCAGACATCATTAGGCTCGGCAAGCAACTTTTTTGTACCCTATTCGAACTTTTTCCTTAGACATTTTGTCTTATTGTCAACAAGGGTATTTTTTGTCTTCCAACACACTCGAGACTTAATTGATCTCTGCCTGCTGGAATGTTTTAGAAAATTGGCCAAGGCGCTTGTTGGAATGTGGCCCAGCTCTCAGCTTACTGAACTGAACTCAACTCAACTTGGTTGATGCTTCATTATAATTTCGCTGCACGGAGAAAACGCATGCAAAAAAAACAAGAAAAGAGGAGAGAGAACAAGGAACGAACGGTTGTCGGTGTGGAATTTGTTTAATTAAGCATAGTTGGCCAAATATGTTGACATGTCCTGCCACGCCCCCCAATTGGTATTCCAATTAATTGCGTAATCGAATTTAATAGCGGCACCAAGTTTAAACTAGTACTAGCTCCTCCTCTTGAGATATCTCTCCACATATACATACATAGTATACATACAAATGTTGTGCCTCAATTAATTATCGCAGAATCGTAGCGCGTTGCCTCGTGCCACGTGCCACGTTGGGTGCCTCCGGCAGCGTCCTGTCACGCACACATGCACGGCGGCCCACTCACCGAGGCGGGCGGGCAAAAGTGTATAATTAAGCATCGTCTACAATTTTGGCATAGCCATAACCCACACAACACCTTTCTCTCGTTCGCAGCCCCCCGCCACCCCGTTTGCCAACTGTTTGGTTAGCGGTTTTTAGGTGCGTGCTGAGCTGCGTTCCCTGACTGAACTCCTCAACTCGACTCGAACTCGTCGCTGCTCGACTCTGCGTTGACTGTTTGCCGTTTCGACCCATTCACTCAAGTATTAATAACGCCAAAATGTTGCGTAGGAAATTTATTAAGATGCCGTCGCCGGCAGGCGCTGCCACTCAGCGGCAACACTCGCTCGTTGATGCCTCAGCTGTTGCCACTTCAACATGTACTTTTGAGCATTGAGCAGAGCCTTGCTGAGAGGCCTTGCTACACAGTTTTTTATATATTTGGTTTTTGTAGTTGCGGGTTGTTTTCGGTTCGCAGCGCTTGTGTCTCTATATATTTTTGGGGCTAATTTATTAACAATGTTGCGTATGCGTATGCGTAATTTTTAAAGTGAAACAACTTTCCAAAACATAGAAAAGTGCTTAAAAGCTATCATCAAAATTTATTCCAATTTAGCTTGCAGCACAAAAATATTTGATTAAACATTTTTGAGGGCCAAACTTTTCGAGCAGCTCTTTATTAACAACAAATTTAACAAGCAAAAAGTGTTTTTATACTTCAATAAATACGTTAATGGAAGCATTCTACTTGCAACACAATATGCTTTAAAGTGTTGAAGAAATGTTTTCCGTATTTTTATTACATGCTTGCACTAAATAAGTAAATGTTACTTTGAGCAGCAACACAAAATATGAGCATAACTTATTGCAGTTGGATTATTTGCTGTCATATATTATATCATTCTTTTGGGTGCAATTCTCTTGCACCACAAACCCAACCCCCCACTCCATGCGTGTATTTCCGGTCCCTGCTAGAAACTTTTGACCAATAAGTCAAGCAAAAGCCAGGACGATAGCAATGAGCGTTAAACTACTGCAACGGGGCACAAAAGATGAACTGACAGTGCCATAAAACAGTATACTAACCAAGACACAAAAGAAAAGCGGAAAGCGGTGGTCAAACAGTTAGTTCAACCCCCCACAAGACTAATGTGAATTCTATGTGATGCGATTACCCAATGAGTACAATATACGTAACGTATACGTAATAAAAGTTCTGAAGAATCAAATTTCAGTATGTAGTTAAGTTAATTTTAACTCCAACTATATAATATTTATGATATCAACTCTATTTTCTTTACAAATCGCTCGCTGAGAGACGATAGACGATAGAGATCGCGCGCGAGCGAGAATTGTGATATGAAAAAAGAAGAAAAGGGGCAAAAAAAATATAAAGACAACCCGCTGTGGGTGTAAATTTATGGTCGTTGGCGACGTAAGGTCAACGTTCAGCGTACATACGTACATATGTCTGCATGGCTTGGCCCAACAAATCATCATTAAATGGAGCACAATGAGGTAAAAAGAAAGGGGGTGGAGGAGAGAGATGACCGTGGAATGGAATGAGGACAACGTGTAGGACTGCATGTTGGGCTGCCATAAATAATAATTTAATTATTTTATTACTTAAAAATGCAGAACAAATGCGTTTTACACACGCTCAAACAATTAATGTGCCCAGGGCTATGGTAAAGGCTTAAAGTCCATAGAATAATTGCATTATCAAAAAAGTGGCCAAAAGTGGGCAAAAGTGAGCAGCGACCGTCACAGCGAGTCGGTCCAGAAAATCCATTGAGGCAACAACAAAGCAGCCAACAGACAAACACTAAGAGCTATAAGTAACCCAAAGAGCACGGGCACGGGAGACAACAGACAACAAAAACAACAAAATGTCATTGACAATGGCTAAGGATAAGCCAGGGAAAGAGACGGGGGCGGAAGAGAGGTGGGGCGGACAATAGGGCAAATGGTTTTCATTTCAGCTCTTGGCTCACATGGCGTTTGAAATGTCACAACAGTGCGACAAAAAGGCGTTGCCGCAATTAGCCTCAGCCAGCTAACAGGCAACAGAACGGGGCACGCAACGGAACGGAGCAGAAACATACACGCAATGTTATAGCTAAAGTCTATATATAGATACGTTACATAGGTGTGTGTGTGTGCACATACTTTTTGCAAGCATGGTCTCACACACATTCGTACACAACAACAGCCATGATGCTTATTATGCTTGTGGCAACCCTTTTAACATGGGTTACATTTCAACACACACACGCAACACGCCATGCCATGTGTATGTGTGATCATAATTGTAGTGAGTGCAAATAACAGCAGCAACAGCAAAAACAACAACAATTACAGCGAGCGAACAGCAACAAAAGGCTTTTTACACACACACACACGCAGTGTCGAGCATGTGTGTGTGTGTGTATTATGGCTGCTTAAAAATGTCAACTGTAAATTCTTTTGAGCTTCCTCTCGTTTTTCCTTGTTCTTATTGTTGCTGTTGTTGTTGCTGCTGTTGCTGCTGTTGTGGTTTTGTATAGCCAAAGTTCATGTTGCCCTTACCAGCTAATACAACAACAAGAACAACGATAATAATACTAAGCACTGGCATTTTATTAAGAGAATTTGCCAAACAAACAAAAGCAACCAACAACACACAAAAGTGATTGGTACACAAAAGGCAGGTGATTCCAAGAAGAAGAAGTGGGGAGTAGTCGGAGTCGTAGTTGACTCAAGCAACAAAAAACTTAAGAAACTTAACTTCAAGCTTACATAAGACGTTAGCAAACAGACTGTTTGACTTTTCTATTTTGACTTATGTTCATTAGAAATGTATTTTTGTGCAATTCTCTCTGTCTGTGTGTAATTAAAACAATTAAAAGTATTTGTTATCCGCTTAACGTCAACAAAACAAAGAAATAACGAGTTGTAAATGAAAATTTAAAACATTTTCTAATAACTACCAAATAATTGCTGACAAATAAAAGTGCAAGAAAATCCATTTTTAACACTCGCTGTTTATACCCTAAACACATGAAATACGTAAACAAACAGGCATAATAAAGATAAAGTATATATATATTCTTGATCAACATAAACAGTAAAGTCGATGTAACCATGTCTCTATCGTTCTGTCTGTTTGTCTGTATGAACGCGTTCATCTTAGACTCTATTAGAGCTAATGACTTCGGATTAGAGATATGAGTAATTAGAGTGCATACATTAAGCATTCGTTACATTTGTGCAGTCACGACCTGATCTATGATTTAAGGTATCTCCCAGTCGAACTTAATCGACTAGCAACATAACTTTCTTGTTTTTTGAATCAATATTGGCTTTGGCATCTCCCAAATGTATGTTAAAAATTTCATAACTATCTATATAGAGTGAATACTGAAGCACCTCGTAACTCATAGCAGCGAAAGCATATTGAATCAACTCTACCACTACTAGTACACCAAACAGTTCAACAATTCAAGTCAGCTCAGTTAGTGCAACAATAAAGAAATATTAACAATGGAATGGAATTTTTTCCATAACAACACACACACACACACACACAAACAGCAAAGAAGACGAGAATTCAACATTACAGACTCCATATGTTGTTTGTATCATATTGAAGCACATTTGAGTTGAGCGTAAGCATATAAACTGTATTTACATTCATGAATAAAATTCACATCAAACTGCTGCTGCTGCTGCAGTTGCAACTTGAGAGAATTTGACTAACTGCTCATTAGTCTTAACGAGCAGCAGCTTGGGTAGCGAGAATAAATATTTACTTTACTTTTTTTCTGCAGCTGCAACATAAATAAATGAGCTGAGTTTTTTTTTATTTTGTTAGCTTATCCCTGAAATGCATAAACATTTTTTTGTTTTGTTTTTGTGTGTGTTTTTGGTTGGCTGTGACTGTGAAAATTATAGCTGGCAGCTCAAGGGTTAAGAAAGGGAGAAAACTAACAAAGCTCAGAAACAACTAAAACGTAAATTTAATTTTGAGGGGCTGGTGGGTCGTGGGGGGAGGGAGGAGCGTGCACCAATGCAGAAGGGCAGGCATAAAGGCAGGCAGGCTGGCGAAAAAGTAAAGTAAAGTAAAATAAAAGAAATGCTAAAAGTTTTCTCATGTCGCGCAACGAGAGCGAGAAACGGAAACAGAAACGGAAACGGAAATGGAAACGGAACTCACATTGGACGACATGTGCGGACATGTGGCCCATAATTTCAACATTCATAAATATGTAGATTCCAAACAATTTTGTGCACTTTACGGAATTGCCACACCAGCAACAACAACAACAACAACCGCCAATCACATTACAACAATAGCAACAGCAAAAACAACAATTCATTTGTTAAGACAAACACAATAATAATTATATTCATAATAATCATAATAATAAGCATGATGTACACAGAGAGGAGAGCACAATGCTTTTAATTAAAAAATTTAGCGCCAACAGGCAAACAGGCAAAATACCTGCCTCAAAAATAAATATACGCAACAACAACAACAACAGCAGAACAACATCAACTCAACGGCCAACAATCAACAAACAAAAATATCAACAAAACGAGCAAATTATACAAAAACTTTGCTGTATTTTGTATTCACACAGACATTACAATAGTAATGTAAAGCACTCAGTCGAACAAGTCGAACATTATATACCCTACAGTATGCATACTTGATGACAATGTAATTATACCCTGTTTGCCAGGGTATAACAATGAGCAGAGCCATTAAGAAAGTCTTCAGCAAGCAACAAAAGAAATTCGCCACTAAAAGATGTGAAGACAGAGTGGGAGAATGGAAGAGAGAGAAAAAACGTTAACCGCGCTGCTCGAAACGTAAACAATGCCACAAAAGCAACACGTGCCACACCTAGCTACCCCCCACCACGAGCCTGTGTGGATGGCACCTTACACACTATACACACGCCTGCCAAATGCTCACGTAGTCGTCTTAATGAGCCACAGGTTTTACTTACGACAGTCAGGTGTAGCAGCAGCAACCAGCAACAATAAAATCGAAAGTAACAGCAACGCAACAGCAAGGACTACGACGACGACGACGGGATGGAAGAGTGGAGGGGGGAGTACAATGAAAAGGACAACAGCCGCGCGTCCAACAGAAAATGAAATAAAATGGCTTAATTTATTAAACAGCAAAAAAATAAGGTAACAACAATAACAACGAGAACGAGAACGAGAACAACAATAAGAAGAAACGTTTTGGCCGTGTGTTTAATTAAAAATATCAAAACACAACACGACACAACAAAAATAACAAAACAAAAAAATGTCCTGGTTCTTGGACCGCCTCCAGGGTCGCCCTGTGTCGCCCTGTGACATTGGACACCTGGAGAGAGTGTTGTTGAAAGCAATGAAATTTTCAAACAATTTCCGCATGTCAACCAAACCCAGCAGCTACAGCTACAGCTACAGTAAACACCCGCCCACACAGTCAATGCTCCTCACACACCCATGGTCTTTCTTTCTCTCTCTCTCTCTCTCTCTCTCTCACTTGACATCTGACAGCCGTAAATAGTTTGTAGTCTCATCCCCGCCTCGCACGTTCAGTCTGGGACACTAAAGTCTGAACCATCTGACAATTGTGTAATTTGGCCAAATTGTTAACATCTAATTGGCAGCAAACACCCACACCCACACCCACACAGACAAACACAGACCACACACTAATGAGGAAAACACACACGTACACACACCAATCCACCATATCCACACTAAATGCATAGCAAAAATGATTTCGGGAAGTTTGTTGACTGATTTCGGTAACAATTCTTAGGTAATAAGTGTAAAAGTTAAGTAATAGAAACATTTTAAAAATGCAAATCTTCAATTTTTATGTTTTTGTAAAGTTTTCTGATTAATAATTTATACGAAAAAAGCCAGAGAAAACTCGAAATAAAGTTAGAAACTAAATGAAATAAATTTAAAATAATCTACAACACATTTAAACGTTTTAGACGATTTCTGTTAGCTTTATGCTTTTATAAATAATAAAATATTGTTATTCTTGGCAATTTGAAAACAAACAACAACGAACGAGAAAACTCTTCTTTGTGAAGAAAATTCTCTTTTTGAAAGCGGAAAAACTACATGCTAAAATAAAGTCACCGTAAACGATTTTGGGCCTGCGGCAGCAATCAATGCAAAGCATTTGTCATCGCATCGCAACTGAAAACCAAAACCACAAATATATATTTAAAGAGTAAGAGAGACACAGAGAAAGAGATAGAGAAAGAGAGAGAGATACGAGAAAGTGAAATGAAGCAAAAGCCGCAATTATGAGCGGCATTCAATCAAAAGTGCCCCGGGTAACGAATATACATATATGTATATCTACATACGTATACAAATGTGAAAAGGAAACATTTTTTGGCCAATATTTGGCATCAAAAGAAAGTTGTTGACAGTCAAATTGTTCATAGAACAAGAGAGCGAGAGAGATAGAGAGAGAGAGGTGGAGAGTGGGTGTGAGAGATCCTAGGGCCAAAACAAGATATACGTTGGGGTTGGCAGGAAGCGGTATAAAAGCCATTAATACGTTGCCACATACTAACACATACTACTAACACATATAAGGCTAACCACAACGAAATCAAAGTGTGAATATCGCTCAATGCTTTCTCTCACACTCATGTGATATAGTCGGGTAAATTGCTTCGGGAACGGCAAAGGAAATATTTGAAAGGGAAAGTGGTGGTGGGGATGGGGATGGGGATGGCATGGGGCGGCGTACTCAAACAGTTTTAGCCGGTAGTGGTCAGGATTGTATTTTATTGTTTGGTCTTTCGTTGTATTTGTTGCCCCCGCTCGACAATAAAACGCGCCCCGAAAAAGGCCAGCAAATCTTTCATTATTCATTATAAGCGCAACACACACACACATACAGAAAGAAAGAGACCGCAATAACTTTTAGCCCAGCCAACAGAAAGAAACTTGAAGTAATTTATCTTACGGCCGCTCGATAGCCAAAAACTCAGTCGGTAAGTCAGCAAGTCAGTCCGTCTGTCCGTTCGTCTGTCAGTGTTGTACAGTGTTACTGTGTTCCGCAAAACCCGAAAGTTTCATCAATCTTTCAATAATGCGGCTCAAATTGCTGCCGGAATGAGAGTCCCCAAACAAACCACTCCCCCCCTTCACAGACACCCACACACACACACAGACAAGCAGGTAAGTACTATATAGTTGAGAGCAAACAAGAAGCAAGCAGCAAGCAGCAAAAGCAGCAGACAGAGTTCAGTGTCATGTAAATTTGTTTGCGCTGTTGCACGTAGCCAATAAAACGTCTTTGAATGTGCCCTCACTTAAGCGGCAATTGAACCACTATAAACCCACACACACACACACACACATAGTACGAACACATATACTTATATGAAACTGTGGCAGGTCATCAGTATAGAGAGAGGAGAAAGACAGTCGAAAGTAAATAAATCATGCGGCCAGCCAAGTCCTTGAACTGTTTACGCGTCCCACGCTTCAACGCACCCAGAACAGGACTTTTATTTATTTTTATCATTTTTCTGCCATTGACGATGCCAACACACTTACACACACACACACACTTGCTATATATCTCCAGATATATATATATATTTTGTTCGTCTTCCGTTTCGGTTTTCTTGATGGCTAATAAATTCGTACCGCATTCGCATATCCCTTTTATTTATGTTTGTGTTTAGCGTCGTTTTTTTCGTTTTTTCTTTATATTGATTATACTGTGTGAAATATCTACCCGAACGCGCCAACGACAGCTTCTCTTTGTCTATTTTTGGCTGTTGCGTTTTTTTTTTAAAAGATATTTCACATTTTATATAGTATGTATAAGTACTCAAGTTGTCAGATATATCGCATAGCTTGTCGCTTCAGTGCGCCTAATGAAGTTATAGCTTCGGTTTCGGTTCTTTGCTTCTCGATTTTCGCATTGTTCCCCAAAAAAACTCTTGCTCATCGCTCTCCCTCTCCGCCATCTCCGGCCTCTCCGCTTTCATGCCTAAGCGTTTTGGGGTAATATATTTTCATTAGGCCGAAAATTAAGTTGTTTCGGGTTCCACTTTTGCCCTGAGTCAGCGTAAATTATTTTCATTTATTTAATTGACAGCGAGAGCGCACTGAATTTATGAAAATTACCATCGATACATTTAACAAATGTTTACGGCTTGAGTGCGCTTTATTTGCCGAAGCAGATGTCCATATAAAGAACAAACGAAAACAAAAGAAAATTCGGTTGGAGTACATTGGATGCATATATTTAGAAGTATTTTTTATGGCACAGAACAATCTCATATAACATTTTAATGTCTTTCATTTATGATATTGATATGGCTCAACCCAAAAAGTTAACCAATGAAATTTGGTTTGCTTTCATTTAGAAACTTTTTAAAGAGTTTTATAAAATGCTCCCAGCACTTTTGTAGCAACTCGTTCCATCCTGAATGTTTTAAGTTTTTGCCACTTTTATGCTTCGACCTCTTCGAGATATATGATTGTGTGGACAGTTCGTGTGTGCCACTTTTAGTCAACACACTGAGCCCCGAACACCAGATGCGTAGACCACTAAGGCCACTTGATTGGACTGGATGTGCCTGCTCCTGTGCAATTAGTTGCTCGATATATTCAAGAAAGTTGACGGAAGAACGATTCATGTTGAACGTTGAACAATAACTAAAACTGTCTGCTTCAAACTTGGCCAACTTAAATGGCCAAAAGATTTAAGTCTTAGCTTGACTCACAATTGAACGAAAACCACATGTTCACTAAAGACGACGACATTATAAAAGAGATGAGACAAACACACACACACACACACGCACACAGGAAAAATAAAACATAAGTGTAGTTTTGTCTCGTTTGTCAAGTGTGGACATGCGATAAAGCATTTGTTCTACCCCTCTACCCCTGGTGTACCCTATTTACTGGTACTGCTGGTGGGACAGGTTCTCGGCACGTAGCCAGTCAGACAGAGCCGCAGAGCCACAGAGGCAAAGGTCATTGCATCTTTTTTGGCCAGGGGTGTGTGACTTCATGACAGCCAACGGAATTGTCGACGCTCGACGTGGCCAGCTAATATTTGTTACATTCCACTTGCTACTTGGTATTTGCCACTTGCCACTTGCAGCTGCAACATTTAACTGGCATCTGGCCAGTTTATCCGAAAGCCAATTGCGGACACGGTCGCGATATAAAATCACTAAAAAACCACCAACACACATTTACTTCCTGACAAATTGCCATATGGCCGGCATATAAGTCACCGCATTTGCAGCCCTTAGTCAGCCAAGTAATGAAAAATCTGATGCATTCACAGCTGTTCCCTTGTCACACTAATTTCTTAGTGAATGTGAGTTTTCTGATACCCTTAAATGTCAAATTTTGTATAACAATATTGTCTACACCCACAGAAAGAAGCAGTTAAAAGGTACTTACAACAATAACTGCTGCTGTTTGTTGGAAATCAAATGTCGAAAACATAAAACGATTGCTTGCAACTGAATCTGCATAACAATAACAGTAGAACAAGGAACAAACGTCTCTAGCCATAAGATAAAAACTTATTGCCATGGATGGTATGTAAGCATAACTCGAAATTGCCGAGAACTTTACGCTGCATTGGAATGGTATGGTATGGATCGATACGCAAAAGCACTATACACAGAAAGCGGTCTTAAGAGTTGAATAAACATGCGACACTCGATAGCCGTTAGCCGGGTTAGGCTATGGATTGGATGGGCCGAGCCAGGGCACAGGATTTTGGCCATTAAGCGACATTGGACATGCAGCGCTCAAATTGAAGTGTTATGAGATGGCTGGCAGTATCCATTATCCTGACGACAGACAGCGCGCGCTTTTCATCTCCTCATCACCCAATTAATCCCGTGCGCTTTAGCTGAGACTCCCCATCACCACCCTTCGTCAACCCTGGCCTAAATAGCCTAGCACAGCACCTTTGGCTCAAAGTATGTCCCTGGCTGCGGTAAGCCTCGTCAGCAGCTGTCATTATTTCTCGCAGCTTAACTAATCGCCAAAGGAAACCAAGGGAAAGAACTGGGAACAAAGGCAACGACAAACGATTTCCTATGGGGGAATATTGGGGGGGTTATGTTGAGTTTATAGCATGCTTATCCCCATTGTTGTCAATTGTTTTATTTCCAATAATCATCATTCTACATAGCACAAATCCGACACAATATCCGACTAGTAAATGCTCTGTATGCAGAATCTTGTGTTATATAAGATTTTCCCCTACATTGCACACAGTTGGAAATCCTATACAGCTTTAGGGTATAACAAACATTTTATGTTTAACTTGCACTCTCATACATTTTTGGCATTTTATATTGTGCTTGGGATTTTTCTGGCACATGCAGCATATATATATGGATGTGTGTGTGAGCTCGTATCTGTGAGTTGATCGCTCTTTTTGTGTGTTTGTGTGTTACGAGCGCACTTTTCCAATCCGTTGGCTATGTTCTTTGGCACTTTTGTTGGTTTGTTGGTTGGTTGTCCTGTCGACCGACAGTCGATTGGGTTGTTTTGTGTTGTGTTGTGTTGTGTTGGGTATTGGCCATCGAATACTGCAATTTACACAAGCGCCTCGTACTGCATCATACAATTTGTGGCTGGCGAACAGCGGGTCCAGTTTTTAAGTTCTGTGCTTTGCTTTAGATTGCATTTCAAGCTCATATGCTGGCCGACCGACGATGTGTATATATGACTCCATCCATATTCCACACACACACATACGTATATCCAGCGGTTAGCCAACACTGCCGTATTCCCCGTTCTAGCCATCCGTTATACAAGTTTTTGATGTCCGTAAATGGGAGTGGTTTGGGTGTTTTATGTGTAAATTGATTGAAGCGAACCATAAATCCAGCGTTTATGGCATCCGAAAAAACATATGTTTTGGCCAGAGAGTGTTTTTGGTGTTAAGTCTGTTTAGTGCTTGACAGCAATTGATATCGACTAGAACAGTTAGGCGAAGATTAGCGTAGGGTATATTGCTATATTGTTAGTTTAGGTGCAAGAACTGTTTGGGTTTTTTTCAACACTTTCTGTATCAGATGCATGTTTGCTTTAGCTTTCTGTGTCGGTTCTTTTACATTTCAGTCACATATTGTGCTGAACTTCAACTTTTGATACTATCCTTTTGCCCTCTCTCCTATTACAACTTCAACTTTGAGTGTTCGGGCTTTGTGCAAAACTTCTGCAGAGTTTGTGCACAGTTTTTCATTCCGATTGCTGATGGCTTTTGTGTGTATCGTTCTCTCTCTCTCTCTCGCTCTCTGTCTGTCTCTTACTCTCTCTTTGTACATTGAAGGAATCATGTGTACGAGCATGTCATGGCCTCCAGAGCAGCTAGCATGCCATAAGTGAATATGAATGGCAGATTGTGTGGCATGAATGTGAGCTCATCACGCATCATCGTGTGTATGTGTGTTGGGTGTGGGTGTGTGTGTGTAATTCGATATGTACAGGTCTTTGGGCAATTGCCTGCCTGCCTGTCTGGCCATGCATCTCTGGCTAATATTCATTTCAAATGGGTCTAATCGTAACACATGTGAGCCCCTCATTGCACTCATCTATTAGCGCATCCAGCTATTTTTATGGCCCATCACACAGTAGCAGTAGGAGTGCCCCATTTTGCAGCGACACCCAGTGCGTATCGACAAAGTCCATTTAGGGCAATTCATTCATTTGCATTTAATTAATACCCAGCAACTACTTTATATGTAGTTACGCGAAAGCTTTCTCTCTCTCTCACAGCTGGGCGCACTCGCATTCGCATTGTTAAGGTCTATTGTCCTTTTTATGCAGCGGCAGCCGCAGCGCCAGCAGCAGGAGCGATTGGAATTTCTCCACTTTCATGCGATTTTGCGAATTTTGGCCAACGAGTTGTGTCAAATGGACATTGAAATTGCATTAACAACAGGCAGCTTCGACCAAATTTAAGCATGCAAATGCAAAATAATTGAGTGCTATAAAGTACGCTAAAATCCACATCAATTCAGTTTTGGGGACACTTTAAAGAAACTTAAACCAGCAATTTTCATTCAATTTGACACATTGACACCTAAACACTAAACAGATAAATTTGTCGCATTAGGAACACAAATTAGTAGCGATTTTCAGTGTAGCAATAACATTTGGTGGAATGGCAACATTTTTATAGCTGAAATAAACGTAATGAAAATTAATGTTGCCTACTTTTCAGGGCAACCAAATTAATTATGACAATTTCCGTATATTTATTGATGCAGCTCACACACACACACAAGCACACACAAAATGCTGTGTCAAATTAGGAACAATATCAAAGTATGTGTGTGTGTTTGTGTGTGTATTATATCCGTATACAAATTCATTTTGCGTCATTCCAAAACTTGCCGCATAATTTGCCAGCAATTGAAAACAATGGGAAAACAGCAGCAGCATCCACTTGAACTATGGCAACATTTTGTGTTTTGCCCGCCTCTTCAAATGCGCTTAATTTCAATCAGCGCAAACAGTAAAACAGTAAAACAATGCCAGAACAAAGCAGCAACAGCAGCAACAGCAACGGCAACAACAACAAATGACTAAATAAACACAAGCCAAGTCGCTAAGCAAACAATATAGAACAAGAGAACAAGTGAACCACACACAAATCCAAAACTGAATTCAAACTGTTCGAGCTGAACAAAACAGTCAAAGTTATGACACACAAACACACAACACAAACAATAGCAGCGAGAGCTGCTTTTATGTGCGTTATGACGAACACCATATACCCTTAATAGGTCAACAAAACCCTAACAAAATCATTGAATGAAGTTTATATGGCAAAGAAAACTAAAGAATAAACTTGAAGTTAAACTTTTTTCTATTCATCATGCTATCAGTTACAAGATGCATTACTTAATTACTATACCCTCACCAAGTTCGTAACAGTGCAGCTTAGAATGCGCAACAAAGATAAAAAGGGATTAAAAGAGAAAAAAAAAAGACACTCACAAAAGAAACAAATGCAAATTGAATAGTGTAAAAAAAAGTTTACTCTAATAACAAAAACTAATTTTCAAATTGATATTATTTTCACTTAGCGGGGCTTATAAAAAAAAGTCTGAATAGGGAATGTTGATTCCGGATAAAAATGTGCCTTAAATTAAACGAATTTCTCTTAATTTGCCAGCGTAGACACAATGAAAAAAAGAGAGAAGAAAATAGTAGCAAAATTAAATGCTCATCAGCTATCCGCAGGGTGACTTGGGAGCTGCTGCAATGAATCAGATTAAAGCGAGTGCGCCTAAAAGTTTCTTAGCGAAAATTAAAAGCAAATTAAATTGTTCGCCATTGCCGCCAGTTGTTTTGTGTGTTTTTTGGGCTGGAGTAAAATATTCGCTTTTGTTTTTGTTGCTAGCTGGTGGTTTTTGCGGTCGCTTTTTGGTACTTTTGTGGTGGCGCCGCCAGAGAGAGTGCGAGTGGTGTTTGGGGGAATGGGGGTGAGAGGGAACCTTGAATGAAGGCGGAGTATATCCAAGGGGGCGTATGCGTAATTTTTCACACTTTTGGTCTGCGACTGCTGCTGTCTTATAATTTATGCACATTTTCTTTTTGGTTTTTTATTTATTTATTTTTACTGAGTATTTTGGCATTTTATTAGGCGTCACAAATTACATTGCAAATGGCAAATGCGATGCAGCGCGCGTGAAAGGGCGAGAGAGAGAGAGAGGGAGACAGAGGGAGTGAAAGTGAGAAACGACAGCTTTGGACATTGTAAATGGCACCTTGGGGATTTGACTAATAGTTTGCTAATGCGCGTTTTATGCGCTCGAGATTGTGGTTGCTGGTGAATTTTATCCAAATTGATGTTGCCAACATTCACACACAGTAATGAAATGAAAATTGAAGCGCCAAACCCAGAGAGAGAGCAAGACAGAGACAAAGACAGATAATGTTCTTCTTAAAGAGTAAACTTAAAAGTTGAGTTAAAGCATTTTGCATTCAGTTTTATATAGTTATACAAAAAAATATTCGATTCGCGCTTGAAACGATAGAAAGAAGCATTCAAAATATGCAAAAGGCAAAAGGCTTTAACTGAAGAACGAACTTGCATTGCAAATACACATTTTGCATATGTGGGTGAGGTAGGGGGCGGGTTGCTGGGTCGGTCGAGAAGAGTAGCAGCTTAACATACAATAGAACGTGCTGTTGCACAAATTCTCCATACACAACCGTTTTGTATTTTTGACATAGCATAGCACACACACACACACACATACACACACACACCCACACATAGACAGTGGGTGAAAGCTATTGTTGGTGTATCGATGATAAGTGAAAATGGCAGCAATGCGGCATTGAAATACCAGGCGCCGAAGGTGAAATTATGGCAGGGCTGGCTAACGTTGCGTATGAGTAACCAAGCGTAGCGTAACTTGAGCTTAAAATTTGTTGCCATTCTTGTTGTTGTTGCCATTGCTGTTGCTATTGCTGTTGGCTTTTGTTTACCTATGGCCTTGCCTCACAACTTGTTGCATTGTATGCAACATGATGAGGGCGGGACGGGGCGGGGGGTATGTGATGTGCAAGCTACTGCTACTGAAACTGAAACAGAAACTTTTTGGGTATGTTAGGTATTACGCCTTGTAATCGGAACCCAATGAGTTGTTGATGCTGCCAGCCCGTGCATCGTGTTAGCCTCAAAATTAGGCAAGGCACGTAACAAAACTTGAGCCACCCAAACACACACACACACAATTAGAGACCGAGACGGGAAGGCAAGTGCGGCACGTAAACCACATATAAACAGTAGATGGATATCTTCTAAGAACCTGCATCCGCACAAATATGTCTATGTATGTATGTATGTATGAAGGTATGTATGAATGTATGTATTACTCTTCACTTCAGATTTAAAAGAGTCTTAAAGAGCCGAAGCGCGTGCCAATTTTGTTTGAGGCTACAGAAATCAGTCAAGCGTTAAGTTCACTCGGCATGTATGCCAGTATGTGTATGTACATGTGTGTGTGTGTGTGCAGTCGTGTGTCTACTGCTCAAACCACTTCAATCTGATGTATGAGAAGAAGTTGTCTTCTGTCGAACTCTTTGGGGAGGAGCCCAACACCTATGGGGCCAGCAGCTAATGAGCCGCATATTTTCCAAGTGACGCTCAATTACACTGAGTGCTTGCGCTTCAACTTGAAAGAGCACGAACAGCAAATAGAAAAGAGACAACAAAGAGAGCGAAAAAGCGAGAGCGAGAGAGAGATAGATGTTGTGAGACATCGCTTCAATTGTTACCTGTTATGATAAATGCCCTCTGTGCATTTGGCTGCCAACTTAAAACAAAGCCGAACGACGCTGAAACTATTTGGCAAACAATTGCAACATCCCAGATAATTTACAGCTGCAGCTGAAGGCCAAGCAAACGACTAAAGGAATGCAACAAGAACAAATATTCCAAAAACTTTTCCCTCTAAAAAACACGCACACACACAAAATCTCAGCACAAGATTCCACCCCTTCACCGCACAAACATAGATGGAATACATTTCAGCAGCAGTTTAAGGAAAGTTAAATCTTAGAAAACATTCATCTTGCATTTTTATGTTTTTTTGTTGTGCAATAAAAATGTAAAAGATGAAAAAACTATAAAGCTTAATGCAATAATAACACTAAACTCTTCAAAAATGTCTGCCACAGAAGAAACCGCTTAAAAACATCAAAGAAATATTAAGCATTCCCTGTATACAAGTTTTTATAGAAAATAATATGTGCCACAATACCTGTTTAAACCTACCACACGTGCCACCTACCGCCGACCAACGCCAGCACCAGCCACAAAGTGAAAATAAATAAACCAATGAAAAACAAAGGAAAAGCGTTGTTAATTGATTGACCCGAAAGGCACAAAGGTAAAATGGCCGCGAATGGCAGGCGAAAAAATTGGTAAAAAACCGTCAACGTCAATCAAATGCCAAGACAGGCAGTTACCGGCAGGCAGGCATGCATGCAGGCAGGCAGTCAGGTTGGCAGGCAGAAAGCAACAGGAAACAGCCAAGGAACTTTCAAAAAGCAGCGGGACAAATAGTGGCACAAAGCAAATAACGTGGCAACTTGCAACGGCAAGTTTTATGTGCGACGGTTGCACATTTCTAATTAGAAACTGCCGCGAATTCGTTCTTTGGTGTTCTTTAAGGCGTCCGCGTTAATTAAATCCAAGTGGGACACAGTTGCAAATAAACGTAGACCAAATAATTATCATAAAGAGAAAGAGAGAAAAAACCGAAATTAAGATCGCTTTTGGGTGAGAGAGAAGGGGTCGGGTAATGCAAATAAAAATGGCAAACATAGCATTCAGAGCATGAAAGAAATGGAGAAATGGAGCTGCAGTAAATTTATGGCCAGGACCCAACAACTTTTTGGCTTGCAGGCTCACAAAAGTCAAACAAAACGAAAGTAAGAAAGAAAAATGGCAAGAGAGAGAGAGCAAAAGAGAGCGAAAGAGACTGGGTATGTGCTGAAGACGGGGGGAAGGTGAGGTAAATAGGTAGATAGCGGTCCTGCCAACTTGTTTGCCAACAGTCGCCGGCACTTAAGTTTCGACTATCGAAAAACTTTTGGCGTCACTTCTGTCTGAATATTTTCTCGTTGACCCAATGTGCCCCTCCCCCTTAACCCGTCCTTGATTCTGCATAATCTATGACAACATTGCGCCACAAAAGAATTTATCTCTGTGTATGTATATAAATGGCAATAAAGCAATGAAATGTGACTCGAGCATTTTCTATAACTTTTCCAACTGATTTCAGTATACTTTATTTCTGCTTAAAGCTTGATGCCTTTACACACATTATTTGTGTATTATTCCACAACATAAATAGCTTTTCATAAGTTCTTTTTTTTGATTGCTTTGCTCTCAACACTTACAAATTGAATAGCTTCGATACACACTTACTGCCGTAGAAGGGCGCAACGAAAAGGGAACGGCATTTGAAAAAGTTGCGCAAAACGTTTTGCAATTGGAAAAGTTATTGCCACTTACGGCATTACAATACAGCCCAAAACGAAAAAAAAGAGCAAAACTTTTTCCCAAAATGCATTCCCATATGTCTCTCTGCATGAAGGAGTTTAGAGAAGGTTTAGGATGGGGCGTAAACTTCTTCGTTTTGTGGTCAAGTAAATGCATATGCGTACATAAATCTAAGCTGGGATTTTACTAAGTGCTGAAATGCCTTCGAGCGTTTAACGATTTTAGAAACTGATGACTAGTAAAGCATGTGTGTGTATGTGTGTGTGTGTGTTAGGGTGTATGTGTATCTGTGACTGATGCATCTGATAAATTATGTCAAAAAAAAAAATTGTTTTCGATTTTCTTGTTTGAGTCAGCAAAACTACAAAATTTGTTTGCTTTACATCCAAAAGGGGATAAAAACTCCAAAATAAGCAAACAACAATATTTATATGAGAAAAAAAATCAACAAGAAAAACAAATTGTCTGACCCCAAAAAATTTGGAAATATCAATATAAACGTTTGTTTGCATTTTGAGCATAAATATTTGTGTAGGTATGTACTATATGTATATGCAAATGCTGTGCATAGTTTTTAATTTTGCCCGGAAATTATTGTCAAATAAATAATGCTTCAATAAATTTGATTATAAATTGTATCATTTTTGAATAGTGCATAACTTTGACAAAAACCATTTGTTCAGAAAGAGAGAGAGAGAGGGGAAAAATACGATTTTGCGGGCATAAATAATTATTTGTTTGATTACCTTAAATATTATTGTGGGTATATATCCAAAAATTAATTAGGCTAATTTATATTGAATTTTAATTTTATTTCGATTTTTTTCTTCTTTTCTTTTGTTCTATAACAATTTTTAAATGCAGTTAAATGATTTTTCTCAAAGTCTTCTTTTAGTTCGTTTTCAGAATTGTTTTCAATGAACAAAAAGTACATTATTGTTTGTCTGCAAAGTTTTGTTTTGATTGAAATTCAATTTACGATTACAAATTGCAAAAGTACAAGAAAAGGAGGCGTTGATGGGGTGTGTGGGCGTGGTGTGGGCGTAATCGCCTGACAATGTTAACGTTTTAGACAACTTTTTGCTGTGCTGGAACTGGAACTTGCAGCGGCTAATTGAAAATGTCTGCAAAAGTCAATGCCAGCAAAAATAATAATAACAATTTTTATTCGTTTTTCTTGCACGATTTGTCAAATGGCAACTAGACTTGTCAGCTGGGGGAGGGGTGGGGTGTTACGGCTGGGTGCTGATTCATGCCATACAACAAGTTGACAACAAGTAAAGGAGTATGCTTGGGGTGTTTGTTGTTGTTGTTGCCTCTGTGTGTTCGTTCAATCACATTTCTAATTACTTCTACTCCCGAAGGTAATTAACTTTGCATGCATTACCCAAATTATAACAATGCGCCGCCGCCGCCGCTCGAGCGTTTTATCAACTCAATTATGCATGTAGCTGGCAGCGGCAGCAATTTCAACTCTACTTGCCACACATGCCACATATGCCCCCGAGAGAGTATCAGAGTGGAGAGATACTTTACACTGATAAACAACAAATAAGCATTGTTTGTAATTTAGCAAAATTGTTGTCTTTCACACACACACACACTAACACCCAGCCACCCTCTTGAACTGTTGCCAACACTCACACTTGTATATTTATCAGCTGGCAACAATCACGACGAGGAACAGAAGTTTCTGTTGTTAGTTTATACAAAATTTAGTTGGTGTGTGTGTGTGTGTGTGTAATATCGTTGACAGCCAGCTTGTTAATATGTGTGCTCTTTTATATGTGTGTATTTGTGTGTATATATCTATCTTGTTTCCACTTGCTCACTTTTATCATTTGACTCATCTTGGTTTCTTTTTTTCTGCTGCTGCTGCTGCTGGCTGGCTGGCAGCTTCATTTGTAAACGTTGCGTATACGTAATGTGCAAAGGCAATGTGCGCTAGTTACGTCCACAAGTGCCAGTAATATATGTTTGTTGTGGGTGTTCTGTGTGTGTGTGTGTGAAGCTTATTAGAGCTTGTCTTGACACAGCAGCACTACGGCATAATAACAATTTTTTTGTTTTCCCTTTTTTGTGCAACTATTTTGTTGTGTTTCTTTTTGGTTGGCGAATTTTTAATTACTACTTGGAGCCATTCTTATACCCTCTATCCCGAATAAGTGTGTTAAGTGGAGCCTTAATCGAAGCAACAGGCAGCTGATTCGGAAAGTTAAAAGAAAAATATCTTAAACAAGAAACCTATTTTTTTTGCCATAAAGTTGTTTATTTCTTTAACTTTAACTTTAACTTTTTATATTTCTTAAAACTTCATTCTAGGGCATGCTCTAGTCATGCATTGACTCTCAAAAACTCTTATATATATTCTTTTCACTTTCATTTCGTTTCTTTTTTTTTGTTCCGAAAGGTCATGTGTTCCACAAGCAGAAGCAGAAATGAAGCAGCAGCAACAGAAGCGGCAGAAGCAACCACAGCGAATGCAGCTTAATTATGCTGTAATATTGCGGAATTAAGACGAGGATTTACGACTAGAAAAGTTTTTATTCAAGCAACTTGATTGGTGTGTGTGTGTGTGTGTGTGGGCTTGGAAAGTGTAAAAGTAGTAAAATTAATAATTAAAATCGTTTATTTCGTTTTGGTGGAATGCAACTTGTGGCAGTAAATGTGAAATGTGCCACTTAAGCAACAAACTTAATTGGCAACTAAATAAATTTAAAATCAAGTCTTTCTTGCAAGTTTTATTCTATTTGATTACATTTGATTTTTTTTTCGATTTTTCATGTCCCAAAAGTTGCCAAACAAATCCAAATTTAATTTATTTCAAATTTCAAATTTTGCAGTCACAAATTCTCACTCAGGCGACAACAAATCACAAAACACACACACACGCAGTCGCAGTCGCAGTCAGAGAATCCCCATGAAATATTGAAGTGACAACAATTCGAACATTGCCCGCATGGGTATGCAGATAGGGCCAGGACCCCGATTCCGATTCCGATGCCGATTCCTCGATGGGTTCCCTTGAGCGACATGCATAGCATTACATATCAAACTACGACAACAAAAACAAACAAACACAATCAAACAAACAAACAAAATAGACAAGCAAACAAGCGCGCTGGCAGGCAAGCAGAGGGAAGAAAAAACAGCAGAGAGAAAAAAGCGAATAAGTTACAAACAAAAGTGGCGAAAACGGAAATAAATCTAACAAAAAGGGCTTTGTAGCTTACACAATCTCGCCTCTCTCTCTCTTTTCTTGCTATCTCGCTCACTTTGCAGTATATCTCAGCAACAAAAATCTCAAAAATTATATAAGGTTTGTTTGTATGTATTTGGCTTAGTTCTCTACACACAATGACATAAGAGAGCAGTTCAACAAGTTGACAACTTAATGGTTTGGTTTTATTGGTTTCGAAATAACTGATTTTTATGAACAAGAGAGTTAAAAACTACGAACTTAAAGATAAGAAGTTGGTAAAAACGATTTAATTAGAAAACTTTCAAGTATTTTGTTTACTTGCGGAATAAGTTTTGTAACGACCCTCGTTTCCCCATTTATATACACATTTATTTATGCATGTGTGCTTTTGCCTGGCCTGCAGTTTTCTATAAATATATGTGAAATAAACACACACACTCACACACACATGTATGTCAACTTTTATGCGTCGTAAGGCTAATGTTTTTGCAGACGAAAGATTTGTTTCAGATTATGCTTGCAGCACATAAAACACAGTAGTAACAACATCAACAAGAACAAACACAACAATGGGTACAATGCCCTGCCACTATAATTTCTCGCTTTTACCTCAACAAACAAACAACAACAAGAACAACAATAGCAATATATAAAAAAACAATCAAAAACAACAACTGTGTAAAAAGTTTTGTGTTCGTACGGTGATTGGGAAGTTGGTCTGTGAGTTGGCACTGCGGCTGCGGCCCAACTGAAATTAAATTTAGTCGCAAAGCGCACAAAATTTATGACTTACTATTATTTCAGTTGAGTGCACGGCTTAAGCCCCGAACCCCAACCGAAACCCCAAACCCCCGAGTCCCAACCCCAGCTACTCCACTCTATATCCCACAGGAATCTCATTATTTGTACATTGAGGCATAAGTTTTTGTGTTTTCTTTTTTTTTTTTGTATTATTGTTATGTTTGTTGCTATTTTGCCCAACATCATTGAAAATGCATTTGGGCATAAATCAAAATGTATGCGGTTGATTTACATTGCTCCCCTCCCCGTCCCATATAGTGCGTGCCTTTGAAAAACACAAAATCTATTTGCAATTCAAACTTAATTAGCGAATTATCAGCCGTGCAATGTGGCGTATGTGTAATGTGCATGAAATTTAATTTCAATAATTATTGCATTTACCTTTGTTTATGTGGAAATAATTATAAATATTTGCATACTTTGCGGCGCGTCTTAAAAATGAAATCACGTTCGTGCGTGCACCAAACCAAAAGAACTAAACAGCTGCTACGAAAACACACGCATGCACACATACATACACATGCATACACACACTTACACTATCGTACGTGACACGTTTTATTTTGGTCGACTTCTCTGCTTATTGCAGCTTTCGCTGCTGCTGCTTCTCTGTTCCTGTTTTTGTGTCCATTGATTGCATTCCATTTGATATTTTTTGCTTCGCTTTGCGTATTTCGAATAAACTGTGTTTCTGTGTATATGTGTGTGTGTGTGTGTGTGACCTCAAAAATGTATCCAATTACACAAATGTATGGTAATTTCATAAGTATTTGAGTGTATTATAAACTTTTTGTATCAAAATAATCATGATAAAAAGAAAAACAATATCTTGAAAGCTTATAACGAAATAAACCAAAGACGAAGAATGCAGCTTTAAGGATGAAAGAATGTTAGTTAGGTCAGGCCAAAGAGATAATAATGTGCACGCAACATTGCGATTAAGGCTAAGAGACAAAGTAGATAAAGTTAAGCCAATTAGCTTGAGTTGGTCTCCTGAACACAAACATTCATTTCCCATCACTTTAACTAGAATGAAAGTTCTTTTCTTTTCTTTTATTTAACCAAGTTAAAGCAATGTTTAGTTTAACTTTATATCAATTTTATCTAGTATTATTCAAAGATGTTTCGAGTGTCCAAATGTGTGTTTGCTTATCTTTTCTTGCTTCTAATTACGAAAGCGAAACTAGCGGAAGGAACCTGCAGATCGCGCAATTCCCGCATATGTCCTGTCCGACTTGGATGCAAGTTGTTAAAGGTAAAACAAAGGCAGCTGCCGCAGTGTAAAAGTAATTTGTGGCATAGAGCAATGTAAATGCTGCAGCAACGAAGAAAGGAAAGGGGGCATGTAAATATTCAAAGCGTCGACCGCCAAAACATATGCCGCATATTTAATGTATATGTAAAACAATTCATAACACTCAGCCAGAAAATGAAAAAAAAAAACGAAACAGCAACAACAACAACAAGAAGAGGAGCAGGCAAAATGTATAAAATGAAAAATAGTATATAAGTGAAAAAAAGAGAAAGAAGAGCTGAGTAGGCCGGCATATGTGTGTGTATGTATGTATGTGCAGGACAATAACCGCTGTCTGTGCAAGTCGAAAGGACGAAAAGGCGAAAGGACATGCCGCCATGATTTTTATGAGCTTGTATTTATATGATTTCCTTATATGTATATCCTTTTCGGGGGTCTCTTATGCCCACACACACACAGAGACACAGGCACGCGTCTTCCCTCTCTCGACTGCCTGCCGCATCATGGCGGGTCCTGTGTGCCACAAATGGTGCTGGCGACAAAAAGTTGAACCGGTTCGCCAGCACGACCCACCGCCCCCCTCAACAAAATGTATACATGAAATTATATTACGTGCCCATATGCAGTAGTCTCTATACACACACGCACACATATGTAATTGTTGTTGTTGCTGCTGTTTTCATTGTATTGTTTAAATGAAATTTATGTTTATTAAATTGCGACGGCACAGAAAGTGTCCCAAAACCGAGGCCAATGGCTTTCTTCACAGTCAGCCAGCCAGACAGTCAGTGCCAGCAGTATGCGTACGCCTTTTACTTGTGTGTGTATGTGTCCCCCTACTAAAAACGGGGACAAAACAACAGTTGTACTACATACTCTATGCTCCGAGCATATATACCATATATATATATATATATATATATATCTTGACCAACTTTGACAGTCGCGTCGATAAAGCCATTAAGGGGTTAAGAGAGTTATATTTAACATGGTAAAAGTGTTCTTTAGTTGGGAGTTCTTTATACTGCAGGATATTTTTTATGGACTTAAAGCATAAATGAATAATGTTTAAAAATGCAAATGCAAATAACTTTAATGACGACATTTCGACATTCCGTTGTTCGAACAATTTTTAATTGCCGTTTAAAAAATTTCCAAATGATTGAGCGATTGAGTGAAGCAACAACAACAACAACAACAAGAACGAGTAGCAATAGCAACAGCAGCTACAACAATAATGACAATTTAAGCCATGTTAGTTAGGTCATTAATTGTTTTTTGTGCGTTTTTAATTGGCCGCATCATGGTTTTAAATTGTTACCAAGACAGAGAGAGAGAGCCAGCTGCCGGGCCAGCAGCCAGCTACTTTGTCTTCATTAATAAAATTAAATATCATTAAAATTCTGATACTCCTCGCTGTGTCGAAGTATAATACGTATAACCCTTTTGATAGACACTTGAATCGTTTCCGCCTTTTAATGGTCGTCGTCTTCGTCGTTTTTCGGTCTTCGTCTTTGCTGTCACAAAAGCACTGCTAATTTTTATGCAATTTACGATGGTTAGAGAGGGCTGGGTGAGGAGGGGGGGATAAACTTTATGTAATGCGTCAGCTTTTACCTTGTCATCAAGTCAATATTATGACCACGCCCCCACCCCCAGCTTCTCCGCCTATTGCCACATCCATTATATTGTTAAAAAATAATCTAAAACTTTTTTAATTGCCACGACAAATGGCTGTTCACGTTCTGCATTCGTGCCTGTTGTGTTTTTCTTTTAATA